>PVHP010013680.1:0-40486 GCA_004024765.1 Zapus hudsonius
GGAAGTATCTTTAACCGCTAAGCCTATCCCCAGCCCTGGATCTTTATTACCATTGTCTTTGCTGTTGTTGTTGTGGTTGTTGGGCCCCAACTCATAAATGATCTTTCTGAAGAGTTTCTCGCTCCGTTTCCAGAAGAGAAGCATGCCATAGCTTTTTCACATCTTGAAAATTAATGTTTTCTGGAGGAGTCTCCTACTTCCTTTGTACATAAACAAAGCAGGGGGCAGATTGTATTTGGTATGTGAGTGAATGAATGAATAGGCTAAAACCTGTGTTGATAAGGTCATTAATAAGACAATTCTCTTTTTGTATCAAATTTAAAGTGAGGCTTTGGATGATTTAACAAATATATCGAGTGTCTGTTGTAGTCACTTTCATGTTTCTGGGACAAAACACCTGAGCACAAGCAGCTGATAGAAGGAAAAGGTTTATTTTGGCTTACAGTTTTCAGGACAAAGTTTCAGCATGGCAGAAAAGGATGGTAGACTAGATGCTGGACATCACCTCTTGACACAGCATCTGAAAGAAAGCAGCAAGAGTGAGCGGGGCTCTGGAAAGGGGGTGTTGGCTATGACACACCTAAGCTTCCCTGCAGAAACACACCTCCTTCAGCAAAACTCCGCCTCCCAAACTGTCACCAGCTGGGGACCAAGCATTCAAATTACATGAGACTATGGGAGAAACCTGATTCAAGCCACCACATTTGTTATTCAAATTGTTTTAATGAAGTTCTGTGGGTGAAACCCAAAGCCTTGTTCATGCTAAGCAAGTGCTCTTCACTGAGCTGCATCCGCAGTCCATGTTTTCTTGAGGTAGCGTCTCACTGAATAAGCAGGAACTGTTCTTATCCTGCTTGGCCTTCAGTGGTGGGATTAGAGGCCTGAACCACTTTAGCTAAGTACAACTTTAACAGGGGAAACACAGATTTGAATACTACCCATTTCCTCATGTTTTCTTGTCATTTATTTTCTATTCTGTTTTTAGTTTAGTTTTTTCGTCTCCTGTGACTTGAGTCATAATTAACCACCTTAAATGGCCAATTTTCTGAGTGTCATTTTAATCCATATATTGGCCACTTTCCCACCCCTTCTAAACATAAGTGCTCAAATTTAATAGAATGCATGGCTTCCCATCTGCATTTTAATATCAGAATTCTAGGGAAATCAACATGTGAAATATGTTAAGGGCTGTAAGAAACCATGGTCAAGTGTGGGGAGCCCTGCAAAGATGGTTCAATGGGAGAAGCCAGGCAGAGGCCTGAGTTCATGGGCTCCTTCATGGGCTCCTTTCTCTGAGGTCTTTTGGAGGCGTGAGAGGCAGAGAACACTGTCCCATTGAACTGGGAAGGGCATAAATTCAAGCCCAGAATGTGTGAATTGCATTGTACTCACATTGTGAACATCTCTGAATGCTGCCCTGTTGTAAGCATTTAATTTCATTCTACAATAATTCAGTTGCCAAAGTCTTTGTCCTTGCTTCCTAACATATGCCCCAAAGGCTTGATTCAAGCAAACAGATGCTGTTAAATATGTTTATTAAGCTTAAAGGCAGAAAATACTTTCTTTACTCTGCATATATGTGGTAATGCAGATTCAAAATATGATTGAATATCCCCTTATAAAATCACTGTGTTGGTTTCTATTTGGTACCAAAACATAGGCTTGTATAATTTCAAAAACTAATTAATCAGGGAGAACATAGTGCCTGTGGCTTAATCCTGTGATAAACTGCATGAGCCCCAGGCACTGGGGCATCTCAGAATTTGCGTAGGATCCACAAAATAAACTAAGTTCTGGAAGAGATACTTATTGTATAATTATATCTTAAATATATGCACTGAAGTAATTATTTCTGTAAACAAGAAATGTAGGCTATTCATTGAACTGTAAGAAAAGGAAAATCTGTGAACTATATAAACTGTAAATGTTATTCCTCAGAAAGAATGTTCAATGAGCAGGTTAGAATTGGCGAAATTCCTAAGCAATGAGAAAATCTCTCACTTGTTTCCCATTGATACTCACAAAAGATCCAAACTTGGAAACTGACGTGGTTTGGGGAGAATAACTGAATAGAGCCCTCAGTGGCAGGCCGTGTTCGGGACTTGGCACGTTGTCCAGTTTCATCCAATTATCAATAAGTGAGAGGGATTAGCTGATGGTAATAGTGCAGTGAATAAAAAGCTCGGGTCATAAGCAGTGAATTTAGACAAGTGAGAGTGTACTTAGTGGGGTGGGGGACTTCTCTCAATTAGCAATAAAATGAGATGATTAGGTTAACTGTTTCGTTTCTAAGGTAGGTAAATGCTGCTAATAAGAATATACCCTGAGTGGTATGTCAAGGTTCATCTCATTCTTACTTTCTTACTGAAAAATAATCAGTTAAAGCTTCTTTTAATAGGCAATAGAAAACCCAAATTTTTAAAAAGCCTTTGAAAACAGTGAAACATGACCTTGGAAGAAGAAAGGGGAAAAACAAGACATATGGAGAAAAAATTGAATAGTTAGTAGAAAGTTTAGATTCAGATTAATGATTTTCTTTGTTTAACGCCAGGGCTTCCATTCTCATGAAAATCTGTCCTTAAAGTTACAGTTAGAATGCATCAATCCTTACATGCTGCATATCAGAGATAAATGGAACCCATTATGCCAGCGGCGCGATGACTGATGGCTGGCGGGAGCTGACTGCTTGCCTCGCACACCATCACTTTGGGGTACCAGCTCAATAGGAAGAGTGTGCAGAGGGAATTATGAAAAGCAAACAGAGTAAGAATAGAGAATTTGGAGACTTTCCTAACTACACGTTTCATATCTCATTAACTAAAAGTTAAAAGAAAAATAGAGCAAAGAAACTCACTTTCTTCTTCAGTCATTTAAAATTAACTTTGAGACCCTATCTCAGAAAAGGTCAAGAAAGACACCTCGAGGTTGACTTCTGAACTCCATACACAAGACGTAGCAAGATCATGTTTCCCCCAACAGATACATAAATAAATAAATACTTTTAAAATTAACTTTTACTCGCTTTTGTGATCATATTTGACCTTGGGCAATGAGCAAACAATTTGGGGTATCAACAAAAGTCATCTAAACTTATTAAGAACACTAAGTCTATCTAAAATATACACAGGGAAAACACAATCAGAATGTATACAGATAGGCAAAAATTCTCACACTTTCATAGTTTTCTGAACACACAGGGAAAGCATATAGTTTACATCTGTAGAAGCCTAGTACCACGAGCACCAGCCAGTATAGCATTAGGTGAGATCCGACATCATGTATTATGAATCAGCAGATAAAGTCCACCAGACAGCCTATATTTTTACTGTGTAAGACAGCACAGTTCTTGCAAATCCAATTCAAAAGCTGTCTAGATGAATAATTTGTGGGAGGAGAGAGTGGAAGGATGCTAGCAATACAATGTATTTTCATTCAAAATGCAACTTTGCTGCTCACTGGGCTTCTGGACATGACTAGCTTCCCTTCAGTACCTGGAAACACATCTTTCAAGTTAGGTAAAATCTCTAAAAACACAACAGTCATGCAAAAGTCCAAAGGCCACCCTATTGTTAAAAAAACAGTGGTTTAATTAGTTGTCAGCATTATCTTTTATTCTTCTTTAAAGAAATAGGGTAGGAGGAACATTGCCTAGGAGGCACATTCAGCTTTTCATTATTGGTGACCTCCAACCAAAGAACAAAGGCTGTTTTGCTAAAAGTAACGTCAAACTACATTTCTTCAAAGACCCAGGCACCTATTCAGCCGACATGTTTTTGTGTGACAAGTACAGTGGATTGCTATGGCAGCCCCTCACAACTGTGACCAGTTAACTGAGAACTGAGGACCAATATTGCACACACATCACCTCTACCTAAGACTCACCCTGGAAGGTCTGTGCAGTGACAGATGATATGACCAGAACTAAGGAACTCACCCTTGTTCAATAGTTAGAAAAATGCTGAAGAATTCTGATCAAAACTGCTTCTACTGAAAGAAGAATAAAAAAGACTAGTTCATTCTTACAGAGGCATAATTAGACGAAGAGAGGGGCCAATGACCCATGTGATCATTTCTCCAACCACAAGGAGTTTAAGATCTTTCAGGTAAAATGATAATATCAGAAGACAGTGAAGATGATGTTTGGCCGCAGATGTGAAGAAAGAATAGGAATTTCTTAGGAGTGTGAAGCAAGGAGCCATTCAACAAATAAATCAACTAGTGAGGTTGGTGAATTCCAAGGGATTCATGTGCACTGATGAAGGGGGAAGACTGAGTAATGAAGTGTGTTTATATGTTTGCTGACAATGACAAAATTATGCTTCAAAATCAATGCTACTCATAGTGGAGAAGCAGATCTATTTATTAATCTTTTTCCCCTCCAGCCTCCCTAGCTTTCTTGTCACGTGGTTACCTCTGATCAACATAACACTACTACTGGAGTCTCCTTTTGAAAGACTGGATATCCTTCCTTCTGTTCAGAGAGGTTAGGAAGGCTCTCAATCCCCTTGAGTCAATGCTTGAAGTGTTGTGGGTTGTATGGTGGTTAATTATGTTCATATTAGGAAAACAAACTTTTCCAGAGTGACTTCATAATGTTCCACTTCGACCTATAATGAATGAGCATTCATGGTTTTCAGCATCTTGTACGGTCCATGATCCTCCAAATTCTTATGTTCAAGGTTGTAATGGTTGAGTTTTTAATCTCAATTTGACCTTTTAGGTAATCTTGGATGGGTGTCTGAGGATGTTTATAGGAAGGAAGCCTTCTTAGTAGGGAGCAGAACCTAAGAAGGCTCAGGGGAGCTAGAAACTAACTTTACTCCCTGGGAGGGTAGTGCAGGAAGGAAATTCCAGAGACTCAGGAAGTCAACAAGTCTGGGGAAGGGTTACAAGACCCCACCTTAAGGCTATATAAGAGGTGAAAAAATCTCCTCTCATCCCCCTGCCTGTTTTGTTCGTGTGTTCATGGAGTTGGTGATGGGTTTCTCTCTCTTCATGTTTATGAGAGTTTTCCCACCAGTTTGGACCTGATTATGACATCAAGTCTTTTGGCAATGGCCAATATTATTTGAGGGACCTCATGTCTCCTTTGACCAATAGCTCACTGTTGGGATAACCTAATTCTGGCCTTAGGAATTACCAGCCAAAGACCATGGTTTTAGGGCTATGCCTTTTCCTCCTTTTATGGGGCTCTTATGTTTGGGCACCCCCCTCCCCCCTTATTGGGGGTAATGACTTGTAGAATGGTATCTAGGAAGGTTTCTATGAAACTGACATTTTATAGATCATGATTTTTGTATGACCAAATCAGCATGAAATCAAATATTATACATGTCGTAGCCAGCCACACGCGCTGGGATGCATCTTCAAACCAGGCACAGTTTTAGGGAGGAAAGTATTTATTGAAACTAAAGTTTGAGGGGAAGTTCTGTAATAGCACAAGAGGCTGGCTCTCTTTCACAGGTCCAAGCAGAGAGAAAAACCCATCACCTACACCACAAACACAATAGAAAACAGGCAGGAGAGCAAGGAGAGAATCTCTTCCCCTTTATATAGCCTTAGCGTGGGGGTCTTACAACCCTTCCCCAGACTTAATGGCTTCCTGAATCTCTGGAATTTCCTTCCTGCACTGCCCACACAGGAAAGGATGTTTACTTCCAGCTTCTTTGAGCTTCTTTACATCCTGCCCCCTTGCTGAGAGGCTGCCTTCCTGTAAACATCTTCAGAGACCCACCCAAGATTTAAAAAGATCCAAGTTGACAACAAAACCTAACCATCACAATGCAGATCTTTGACATTTCTATGTCCTACCACATATTTAGGCATATTATATTTAGGCATTGTTGAATCTTTAATTAAAGCATAAGGGTTTTGTTGAGATGCACTTATTTGCATATGGGTATCAAAATATTCTATCATGCCGGGCATGGTGGCGCACACCTTTAATCCCAGCACTCGGGAGGCAGAGCTAGGAGGATTGCCGTGAGTTCAAGGCCACCTGAGACTACATAGTGAATTCCAGGTCAGCCTGGACTAGAGCAAGACCCTACCTCAAAAAAAAATTCTATCATGAATTTTCTTCATTAAATTATTTTGTCTCTTTAAAAATGAGTTGACTTGATTTTCATGAATCCATTTATGAGTCTTTATTCTATTTTCTTGACCTATGTGTTCATTCTATTCATGCATACCACTCTATTTTTATGATTACAGCCTAATGTATCTTAAAATTGAAGAGTAGCAATAATGCTTTTGACATTTCTTTTTAGATATATTTCATTATTTTAATTATTTTAGTTTTTTGATAAATGTTAGCTTGTATAGTAGTTACTTTCTTTTTTAACATTCATTTATTTATTTGCAATCGAGAGAGAGAGAGAGAGAGAGAGAGAGAGAAGAGAGACAGAATGCCAGAGCTTCTAAGCCCATGCGAATGAACTGCAGATGCATGTGCCACTTTGTGACTCTGGCTTTATGTGGGTACTGAGGAATCAAGCCCATGTTGTTAGGCTTTGCAGCCAAGAGACTTATCTGCTGAGCCATCTCTACAGTCGGCTTCCTTGTTGCTGACACAGAATACCCTAGCAGAAGGAGGTTGTGAAAGGAACAAGTACATTTTGAGTTACAGTTGTTTCTATCATGGCAAAAGCATGGCAGGGACAGACAGGTAACATCACTTGGTTATTTCAGCAGGGAGGAAACAGAAAAGCTACAGAGCACCAAACAGAACCAGCCAAAAAAAAAAAAAAAGCCCTCAAGAATCCCATCCAGTAACACACTTTCTAGCAAGCCTGTACCTTTTGGAGGTTTCATAAACTTCACAAATAGAAGTCCCAGATGAGGATGAAGTGTTCAAATATATGAGCCTATGGGGGATGTTTTCCAATAAAATCTCACCACAGGGAGACTGATGCAGGAAGATTGTAACTTTAAAGCTAGCCTGGGCTACATAGAAAAACCTTATCTAAAACTTATAATGAAAGGATGGAGAGATTTCTCAGTGGTTAAGACATTTGCCTGCAAAGCCTAATGACTGAAGCTTGATTCTCCAGCACCCACATGAAGCCAGATGCACAAAGTGGTGCATGTATCTGGAGCTCATTGGCAGCAGCTAGAGGCCCTGGGGTGCCCATTCTCTGTATCTCTTCTATCTATGTTTCTCTGCTTTCATAAATAAATAAATAAATATGCTGAGAGTATAAATTTAAGCCAGTAAGTTTAAAAAATTGAAAAGTGCTACCAGAATACATAAAACTATTGAATCAAATTTGTTGGCTTCTAGTTTCTGGGACAAAACACCAGACCAAAAGCAGCTTATGAGAGGAAATTATTTATATAAATTTAGCACCTCAAGCAGAATCATGGCAGGAAATCATAGCAAAAGACGAAGCTCGGCATCAGATTTTGCCATAGCTCCTGGTAAGAAGCAGCAGGACAATGAGCTGGCATATGCCTGAGTGGAGACCTTCCCAGTTCTTCACTTAGAGCTGGGCTAACATACCTCAAGTCCTGCTTCAGTGGCTTCTACAGCAAGGGTTCATCACTCAAATTGCCATCAGCTAGGGATAAAGTATTAGTCTTAATTACAATCACGTTCAAACTGTAAGAGCTAGTTCTGAGGTCCCTTGAATAGTACAATCTAAAGCCATCACTAATGGTTGCTGTCATGGTTTGATCCAGGTATCCCCCACAAACAAATTAATGTGTTCTGATCGATTGATGCTGATGGCAGTTTGGGTTTTACAAACTCACTGGAGCTGTGTTGTTGGGGGTGGGCTTATGGGGTTTATAAGCCAGCTCCCCCTTGCCAGTATTTGGCACACCGTCCTGCCATTGTTTGCATGCTGTGGTGGAAGTGATGTCCACCCCTCTGTTCATGCCATCGTTTTCCCTGCCAGGATGGAGTTTCCCCTCAAGTCTGTAAGCCAAAAAATCCCATTCCTCCACAAGCTGCTTTTGTTTGGGTTCTTTCTGTACAGCAACAGAGCAAGTTGACTACAATAGTTTTGGTACCAGGATGTGGGGTCTGTTGCTGCTAGAACCCTGATCTTGTGGCTTTGGGCTTTTGGAAGTGATCTGCAGGAGAAATGTGGAAGGATTTGATACCTCATCGTGAGAGACACCTTACAGTTCTGTGAGTATAGCTTGATGGACCATTCTAGTCAGAGTTGAAAAACCTGAATGGAGTAAGAACTATGGACTGTGAGGTTTGGTTTACAAGGGTGAGAAAGAACTTGGTCAGGACTGTGCCAGAAATAGTTTGTGTGAGAGGCTTGCTGCGTTCTGCCTGCCTGTGTCCTGGGAACATGTGCAGGGTTGTTTTATGTAAAGATGGACTGGTGTGAGCAGATGGGATGGCACAGAAAGAAAGATCTTTGGGCTGAAAGAGCTGCCCATTCACCTGCAATTGTTTGAGATTACAACCATTGAGATTGGGCCAGCTGGTCTGCAATGGAACAACAGGAAGAATGAGGATTCTTTGAAGTAAGGGGCCTGAATACTTTCTCCCTGGATTAACAAGTTGGTAGCCCCCCTGGTTCTGTCGAATATAACATAAGCAAGAAGAGAGAGTCATTGGATTTGCAACTCAGTTTTGTTTTTGAAAAATGGCCATCGGCAGTATGAAGCAGGTGTGCTAGATTGCCTGAATGGAGGCCCAATGGATCCATGAGGATGTACTGTGGGTTGCAATGAAGACCCAATAAGATGCCAGGACTATGGATGGCTGCCAAGGCAAGCTGCCAGCACTGGATGAAGTTTTCCTGGATGGTGAATAGCCAAGCTGGAGGGGCGGAATTGAATCTCTAAGATACTTGTTATTGGTTAGAATCATTGAACTTGGAGTGAGAGATTGATATTGCCCTGCTTGTTTTAAATCTTGTATTGGTTTAATCTGTTTTTGCCATGCCTTATGTTATCTTTTCCAGTGTGAATGTTCTGTGCCATTATGGGTTTATTTTTTTGGTATTATGACACAGTTTAAAGCTGTGGAACTTAAGAGTTGAGCTGAACACATTGTATTCATGAACACATGTATGATTATTAATTTCTGGGGGACAGGAACAGACTGTCATGGTTTGATCCAGGTGTCCCCCACAAACAAATGACTGTGTTCTGATTGATTGAGCCTCAGTTGATGGCAGTTTGGGTTTTCCAAACTCACTGGAGCTGTGTTGTTGGGAGCAGGCTTATGGGGGTTATAAGCCAGTTTCTCCTTGCCAGTGTTTGGCACATCTTCCTGCCATTATTTGCAGTGCTGTGGTGGAGCTGATGTCTACCCCTCTACTCATCCAATCAATTTCCCTGCCAGGATGGAGTCTCCCCTGGAGTCCATAAGCCTAATAAACCCTTTCCTCCAGAAGCTGCTTTTGTTTGCGTTCTTTCTGCACAGCAACAGAGCAAGTTGACTACAACAGTTGCATAACAGAACTAGATAGTGAGACATTGCTGAATAACACTTCATGCTTTGCTTGCCAGTCATAAAGAATTCAAGCTGGGACTGAGCTGGAAATGTCCACTCTGCTAGCTACATTTCACAGTGGTGGAGGATACTGTGAGGATTTCTGGAGGAAAATTGTCATCAACAACCCTAATCATATATGGACCCTGCATGTGATGCCATCAAAATGCTGGCCATAATGTCCCCACTGGTGCAGTAGTGACACAATTGTTATGTGTACAACAACGACTTTCCAGACTGTTCCCTAGACAGTGACCCATTTGGATTCTGTAAAACAAAACTTGTGTCTCTGGACATCACAGACCCTAGTGCTGTTGCTTTTCTAAAGGATATGATGTTCCTTTCACATTGCCTTCTAAACATTTGCTTATGCCTATAGCTTGTTGCTGCTGTCAGCTTTTGCCAGGGAAGCTTCCTACATGGCCATTGCCATCAAGAAATAAGAGCGACTATTATTGCCCTCAGGAGACCCTCACAAGATTAGATCCACTCACATTCTCTCATGAAGGGGCTGCCAGGAAGCACACAAGATCCTTCCATCCCCTCCCCCCGGATATATCAACCATTGCAGGGGTAAAACATTCTTTCATGGAACTGTAGCAGCTCTAAATTGTCCACACTTCTTTGGTTAACCTCTCATCCATGTTCCTGGAAATAATGTTAATCAAATTCATTGGTTCACCAATCTAGACATGTGTGGAATCATGTCCTTAGTCTGTTGTTGCTTGCTCTGGGGTAAATTGATGTTTGTTCATGGCTCCCCAAGAAAAGTAACACAGTGCTACCAATTTTTATATTCTGAAGTCAGCTACCTGAAATTAACTTACTTACATTTTTTTCTTTTGATTGGTTTTGTTATTTACAATTCCTCCTCCATTTCTTCACTGTTTACTTATCTGAGTCTACATATTAAACATTGTCATAATGCTGAAAATAATTAGGTTATTTTATATTCTCTGGCATTTTGTAACCCACCCGTGACCCACAGAACACATACAGACACAGGCAGCTGAGATTGGCTATGAGTGTGGCCAGGCAAAAATTTTATTTTTAAAAAATATTTTGGTGACTTTGTTGTGACTCTATTGCAGTTTTAGAGCATGAACTTTATAGAATACAATGTTATGTCACAATGCAAAAAGTTAGGACATGCTGATGGGGGTCTTTGTATTTAAGTTGCTTATTGACATAATTGAATTAGCACCTATTATATTTGAATTTTATTTGTTCATTATTAACTTGCACTATTTTTCTGCCTTTCTATTTTATTTCGTCACTTAGAATATTAGTTATACTTCTTTGTAAAATAATGCCACCGTTTAAAGGAAAAACAGGTACATTGTGCTGGGAGATGGTTCAGCAGTGAAACATGGAAAGTTGCAAAGTCTGATACTGAGTTCAATTCCTCAGTACCCATTTGAGCCAGATGCTCAAACTGGCACATGTGTGTGGAGTTTGTTTGCCCTGATGCACACATTCTCTGTCTCTGTCTCTGTCTGTCTCTCTCTCTCTCTCTTTCTCTCTGTGTTTGCAAACATTTTTAACAAGATGGAATCACTGTTAAGTCCCACTTCAAATACTTCCACATACAACTTCATATATAGTGACGAGAATTCCTAGTTCCTCCTCTCTTGTCTTTGGACACCTCTTAAACTATTTATCGTACAATCTAGCCAGATGGGGTTGTCATTATTTCTATAAACATATTCTATCAAATGACTTTAGATAAAGGAAATTTATTCTTCTGATTGTATTCCTTTCTGTATACACAAGTTTCTGCCACATAAAATTTTCAAAGCCTCTCTGAAAATGTCTTGTTGGGTAGATCTATGTATGATAAAGTCACTCACCTTCTATTTGAGAAAGTCTCTACTTCTTTGCTTCTTAGTGCTAATTTTCTTGCATATAGATTTTAGATTTGTTGCCTACTCTTTTTTAATTGTGAATTTTAATGCATGAACACAGTGTCATTTGATTGGATCCCCTTTCCTTTGACCCTATTCCATTGAACACCCTTCTGTTCCCAAGTAGCCTTCTTCTGTTCTACAGTCTCATTTAATTTTGTCCTCACTCCTGTATGTCAAAATGTTGATGAGCTCAGTCTTGTGCAGGTCTCGTGGGGATATCAACATCCATATTTCTTTCAAAGCTTTACATGTTTATTCTCTCCTTGTTTGCATGATTTCTGGCAAGAAATGCATTTAAAAGGAAGATAGATTTTTCTGAATTATTTCAAGATACTCTATATACCATCTCTTTCTCTCTTAGATCTTCTGATGTTTAAATTTGGAGACCTCTCTCTCCAGTATTAGTAATTTGTATAGTGTAGTATTCTTGGAATTTCTGAGACTTGAGGTTTCTGCTATTATTTTTGGAAAATACTCAACCACTAAATATTATTATTTATATATATATAATACTATATATTATTAAATATTTCACCTATGTTTTGTATATGCTACACTTGGAAATTGTCTTCCCATCTGGTTGTTCTGTTTAATTCTCTTTCATTCGTTGTCTGTCTTCATTTCATTTTTAGAAGTTTGCCTTGTCCTGAGTTCAAAGTCATTGATTCCCTCTTTGGCTGTGTCAAGATAACTGAAACTTATAAAGACATTTAAAGTTGATTACAGTGCTTTTTTATTTCTAAATACTTTCTTCTGAATTTTCATGGACTACCCATCTCTTTTGACTCTGCATATTTATTCTTTGACAGCATCTGCTTGTGTGTTTAACCTGTATCATAGTTATGTTAAGCTTCCTGCCTGAGAATTCCAACATCAGCATCACGTTTAATATTTGATGTTCAGATGATTGCTTGGTTTCCTCAGTGTGCGTTGAGATAGCTAATAATTTCTTGTTGAAATCTGGATGCATTATCTCAACGAATAGTAAAGGAACCAAATAGACCTTTGGGGAAAGGTTTGTGTTAATCTGCTTGGAAGTTTATCTATGTAGAACATATGACACAGCACTACATGCTAGAGGTGGTCTGGGTTCTGGCTTCGTGCCTACATCTTTGACTTTGGGCATCCTGTGCTTTCCTCTTCAGCTACTTCCTGTCACTCTCAGTTTTAAATCATTCTTATTCAGGAGCTGTTGCAAGATAGTCGAGCGTGAAAGAAGGCTGCTGTGCAAGTTTCTGATTAAATTGCCATCATTTACCTGCTGTCACCCGAGGGCCCTGCTTTCACAAGGGTTTCTCCAGGTGTCCAACCTCTGCCCCTATGCTTCGCATCTGCCAACTTCAGTGAACCCACTCTTGCCCTCATCCCTTATGACTGTGTGTATGTCTTTTCCCTTTTGTTGAGAAAGGGAGGCTGGCACAGGCCTCTGTGGATAAAGCATCTTCATTCCAGTTGGAGCACAGTGTTCTGTTGGCTTGTTTTGCTTTTCAGGTAGGGTCTCATTCTGTAGTCCCAGGCTGGCCTCAGACTCACAAAGGTCCTCCTAACCTCTGCCTCCCCAGTGCTGGGATTCAAGGCTTGCACCAACATGGAGCACAATTTTGCTTAGCTTGCTCCTGAGTATCAAATGTCTGGGCGTCTCTAGGAGCATCTCCCTCACCTCTAGCTGCGAGGGCTAAGAGGATGTTCCTTTAAGCTTCACCCTGAGAGCAGATGGTGACTGGATGGGCAATAAAGAGTGAGGCACAGGTCATGTTGTTCCGTTCTTTCTTATTGTAAAAGCAGGCATGGCAATGTCTAAGCTCTTTACAATTAGAAGCAAAAGTGAGGCCCAAAAACTTTAAGATGTAAATATAGGATTATAACTTTTGGTTCTTTGGAATTTTCCCCCTTATCTTTTGCCTTTTTTATTTGTTTAATTTACTCTGTCTCATTTAAGGATCTTTGATTATTTCAAATTAATTAGGATCTTTCCTTTAACCCCGTAAGGTTTTATCCAGTGGTCCAGACAACGGAAGATAAGCATGAAAGTGAGTGGTGATGGCAATATTCTTTCTTCTTCCTGTTCACGAAGAGTTTTCTATATTTGACAATTATGAGGCATACAATTTTCTATGGTAGATACACTTTTTATTTTCATGCAAATAAGTATCTCTGTATTCCCTATTTACTAAATGAATGTTTCTTTAGATCATGTGCATTTAATTTTTTAAAATATTTTTCCTAAATGTACTAGGGTGGTAATGTATTTTTATTTCTTTTTATTTGTTTTGTTTTATGTTAATATAAAGAATTTGCAGGCTGGGTTGTTTGCTTGGTGGTTAAGGTGCTTGCCTGCAAAACCTAAGGTTCAATTCCCCAGCACCCACTTAAAGCTGAATGCACAGAGTGGACCATGTATCTGGAGTTTGTTTGCAGAGGCTGAAGGCCTTGATACACTCATTCTGTCTGTCTGTATCTCTTCTGTCTCTCTGTCCACTTGCAAATAAATAAATAAAATGCAAATAAATAAAAATAGTTTTTTAAATAAAGAATGCATTGTGTTTATAAAATCCAGTCAATCTTTCATTACCACAGTCAAATGAACGTGATATATCGTACTATTTAAATAAACATGGTTTGATTGGAAGAATACTCACTTTAGACTTTCTAAAACTTTATATTACATTGTTGAACAGATTTGACCAGTATTTCTTCTTAAAACATGCACTTGGATTGTGCTATAAATTGACCGTGGCCTCACTGCAAAGTTGTGAACTCTTCCCCCTTTGTCTATTTTTAGGAAGAGTTTTGTTAGCTGTGTAGTTAATCTTCATAAAATACATACTAGGAGAAGTGCAAATCCACTAACCTGCTACCATATATGCTATAAATTTTTCTTTGTTTATTTTTAAAATAATTTTTGATGCAATTACATTAGGAATAAGCATATAGAACCTGCATATTTTCATGATATGTTATTGCATTTTTATTGTGAGATGTTTCTATTTACTTTTAACATGTCGCTGTTGTTGTAAAGGTAGGCCAGCATGTAATATTTTTTCTTTTCAACTTTTGATGTTTATTATAAGCAGAATATGGCTTCCTTTAACTTCATTCATGTCTTTAAATTTCAGACACAGAATTATTATATTTGTATCTGTTGACCAATAGTAATATACATGTATTTAACATAATATGTATGGCATTTATTTTACATCTTTCTACTTTTTCTGAGTTCCATCTATCATATTACTTCATTTCAATAATTGTTTTGTTATGCTAATGTATTTGCTTCATGTTTTTTTCCCCTAATGCAATAAGGTTCACTCTAGCCCAAGATGACCTGGAACTCACTCTGTAGCACCAGGCTGTGTTTAGTTTCTGAAGTTATTGTTTTTTAATAGAGCTTGTCTGTATAGTCAATAAGTAAAGTTCAATATAAATTGTAACTTTACAATTTCCTGAAAAGAAGTTTCTTAAACACTTTAATTTCATTTTTTCCATTAAATTTTAGACATTTTGATCATGTGTATTACTAATAAATGCACATTAAGTCTTCCTGACATTTTGCATTATTTTACCCAATTAATGTTAAATTAAAGCTAGTTATATGGTTGTTGTTTATGTAATCCTTCATTTCTTCAACAATTTCATTTTATGTTATAATCTTTCAACCTGAAGAATAATATTAAGTGGATTTTTTATTTCTATAGTTGTCTGTTATTTGTAGTGATTTTTGTTCCAAATTTTAGGAGAAACTGAAAATGTCTATATTTAACCCGCTGAATTTTAGTTTCTAGATAAGAAATTATTTATTAATATTCTTAAACTGATACCTAGACAAGTGTTGTGTTATTACTTCATTTAAACTATGTGAATTTTCTTTTTTGTTTTATGGACATATTTACTATTTTCCTTCTCTCTTGGTTTTTAACAACAAAATTCAAAGCAATTTTGTATTTATCCCAATTGGTAGTTATTAATTCTTGAGCCTTCATCTTCACATCTTTCTTCATTTTTGGATAGTTTTTGACCTAAGAATTCTTCAAACAATCTTTTAACACTGCAGTAATTCCCATTTCCTATCCTTACCATAACTATTCATACAATTATATTTTTTTCTGTACCATATGTATTGCTCAAAGTTTGCCCTAAGTATCTCTGAAAGATATTTCAGAATCTTTGTCAGTCCATCTTTTAATTTCTACATTTTCTACATATCTGTATTTTAGAACAAAAAAATAACTGTCTGATTTCCTCTGTTGACACTTTAAGCTCATTGACTTTATTCTTAAACCATATAGTCACAGAAAATGCATTTGAGCAGCAAACTTAAGGGGCACAGGAGCAGACCCTCGTTTAATTCTTCTGCCCATGTTTCTGAAGGATTCCATCTCTAAGACCAGCACAGGGGATCCAGCTACACGGCGCCTCGTTCACAGAAACTGTCAAATTATGTTATTAGAAACCATTACTTAGGGATCATTTCTTATTAAACAACATGTACAGATATAAGTTCCCTGGGTAAATCGCTTTATCCACGTTCGTGAATATGGAACCCACTCTTCTGAAGACTGGCGTTCCTAAAAGCTTGATTGTTGGGCTGTGGCTTCAGAAGGTAC
Source organism: Zapus hudsonius (assembly GCA_004024765.1). Lineage (NCBI taxonomy): Eukaryota > Metazoa > Chordata > Mammalia > Rodentia > Dipodidae > Zapus > Zapus hudsonius. The sequence goes on from PVHP010013680.1 coordinate 15,972, forward strand.
CATAGACTGCTGCTCACCTGTTCATGAGTGACAACAATTGTCACTTGAAACCATATGTGGATTCCAAATAGAACTTTCTTTCAACGGACATTTATCAAGGGGACAGCCTGGTCACTCCGATCACGACAAGCTACACTCCATCAGAACTGTTGCTGTTTTTGTCGGTATACTTCTTGCTCAATGCCTCATCTCACCTTCCTCGTATTTTTCCCTGGATATAGGCTGAGTTTTCAAGGATTTCATGGAGAGCACTGAATTTAATTTCTATCTCCTCCTTCTGTTGTGACAGCCAACAGCTTGTAAAAGTCCTCTATGCCTTGCCTTTTATTTATTTTTTTCCTTGATTTCTCATGACAAGTGGCCATGAGGAGACTATCTTCAATGTTAAACAGTTCAGGGTTTTTCAATGTTAAACAGTTCAGGTTTTTTTTTTTTTTTTTTTGCCTTGCTTGTCTGAGCTAACTCTCCATGTTTAGCCTGCCTTAATGGATACTAATTCCAGATTCCTTCTACCTGGTACAGGGAAATTCTCTAATATCGAGGGAAAGTGCTGTGCCTCTAAAACTTCCTCACTGCCTGGCTTCTCAACACTTCTCCAATGTCAAGAGAAAACAAATGAGTCCTGGAAAGGAGCTGAGACTCCAGAACACTGAACAGAATTCCCCTTACTTATCTTTTTTTAATTTTAACTTATTTATTGTTAATAATTAGATACATTGTATGGGCAAGTCTTGTGATAGTACCCCCATTTACCTCTTCCCTGTTCCAGACCCATTTGGGGGGCCTTCCTTAATGGGATTGTTGGACTAGACCATGGGGTAGGGGTTATGCATTTTTCAAGAAGTAGACAGTTTTTTTCTTTGTGTGTTGTTGCTGAGGGGGACAATGTCTCTGGATAACCTCTGCTTTTTTTAAATATCTTTGGCCAGTTACCCCTGGCAGCTCATGTAACACCTTCCAGCTCTACACAGGCTGGGAGTTGGTTACCTTTCTGGATCCAGCAGGGTCTCTTGGTGGTGTGTGACAGCAGTCTGTGGTATCTTCAGCAATAGGGTCTTTCCTTTTGCTTAGGATGGGTATTTCAGAGCTTTGACATAAGACCTGTCTTGTTTTGGGGACCTTATGGGTCCCTTTGATGAACAGCTCTGTGTGGGAAGTAACCAATTACTGGGGCAGGGAGTTATAGGCCAGAGCAATTTGTCTTGGGGTTAGGCTTCCTCCCATTCTATTCAGGGCCCCTCTTACAAGGTGATGCCCCCAGCTTTCTCGAGAGCTTATTGTAGGAATTTAAGGATTTTATGGTATAGATTCATAATTTATTTAGATTAGTGTGTATCTCCCCCTGCCCTCCCATTCCTCACTTAATCTCCAAATTTCTGATTACCTTGGGAGTTAAATTACCTGATCTTTCAAATACATTTGTTTGTTTTGGAGGAGGAAGTGTCATTGGGGCACGATTAACCCCTGAGGCATTGATGTGACCTGGGCTTTCTGCCACCTGCCATGCTTCCTGGTCATGATGGACTCCAGTTTCTGGAACTGTAAGCAAAAATAAACCCTTCCATCCAGTTTTCTTCATTTTATACCATCCAGGACAGTATGAATCAGTTTATTACATATAATCAGTCCTTGGAAGGATTGTAGCCACATTTAATATGGGTGTTCCCACCTCAATTAACTTAATCAAGATGATTCCTCATAGCATGCTTAGAAGCTAACTTGATCTAGACAATCCCTCAGGTGCTTTGGGGTCTTATCAAGTGAACAATCAATATAAACCTTCCTACTGGTTTACTACACAGTAGTATTTTAAGTACTTAGAGAATGTGGCCAACAAAATAGGCTAGAAGAAAATGGTTCACAAATTTTAACGATTATAACCCACTATGAGTATTCAATTTTCAATTTTTCAGTCTCGCCTCTAGACGTTCTGGTCTCTGGAAATTATGCACTATGGCCCACAGATCACTTTTTTGTTAGCGTTTTTGTGAAACAAATGCATGTAACAAACTGAAGAAAGATTGCTGTTATTTTCCCTTCCTTCTTTTTTTTATTATCCATAATGAGTTACATTGTTTAGTGGGCCATCATTTTTTCTTTTGCTTATTAGTTTGTTTATAACAAACTAACAAACTTTCCATTGGTTGTCTTGGATTCCTTATTCTTGTTTCCTGAAGTTGATATTTCTTTCATTATTTTTCTACTTCTTTTTCCTCTTTATGGATTCCTGAAGGATCTCAGATTTCCATAATAACCTCAAATGCTTACGATTTTCCATAGATTTTTAAGAGAATCAGGCACCAAATTGTCAGTTACCATGTGTCTTTTTCAATAACCCTGTGCCTGCAAGCTTCCTGATCTAAGCTGGCCCTCAGTCCTTGGCTGCATTCTTCCACATACATCTTAATAATCTTTCCTTGGTATGCAAAGTAATTTGAGGTATCAAATAAAGGGGCAGATTCAACTTTCATGTCAGTAATATGAAAGTGAAACAGTAGAGAGTAATTCTAACTCAAGCAGTTGCCGGTTCTTTTTTTTAAATGAATTTAAATTTTTATTTAAAATACAACTCTCACATTACATACAAATTTTTCTACAGCTTCCCTTCTCCAACCTGGTTATAAAGCACCTGAAATATGGCTAGGTCAACTGGTGTCATTAGTTTGCCAGTTCTTTATCTTCAGCACATCTCATGAAGACCTAGCCCAGGACCCTGAGAGATCTCTGTATGTACCACTATGACAGCTTGCTATGACATTCTTCAACAAAAACACACAGAGGAGAGGGAGGACTAATATTGACATCAGAAGAATTATTCCATTTTCTTCTCAATGGACAACTTTCATGAAAGAGTACTATGATAGTAATAGAAAAAAGAAAATAGAATTGAACCCTTGCTCCTTCGAGAAACAAAGAAATATTTAATTATAAACCTATTAACAACTTGAAAGAAAATTTCCATTGATTTTGCTAAGGAATGTATTTGTGTCAAAATTATCTTAGTTGAAATTTTTGATAAAAATTGATATACTTTGATTTTACTGACAATAATAAAAACTCAGTCTAAATTTAATGAAATTTAATAAAATATATCTAATAATATAATATATCAATATTTTCAGCATTTAGACATCGATGTCTTATTTCTTAGGGACACATGAAAAAGAAATATTACAATTTTATTCCCCTTTCATATCGAGGAGATATGATATGGTGAAAATACTTCTAAGAATAAAATATACTTGAATACAATATGTAAACTGGAGCAAGAGAATAAAATTATGTAAGAAGACCAAGATGAATATTATTAATTTCTGAATATTCAGCTTTTGCAAATGTATTATTAGTCCATTTCACATTGTCTTAATAAAATAACTAAATTAGTTCAATGTAAAAGGCTGAAAGTCCAACACGACGAGGCTCTGATGGAGGTCCCACCACAAAGGGTAAATAGAACAGGTGGAGCGAAGGACTGAATCTTCAAACAGGAAGCCTGATGTCTAGAATTCCACAATCCTTTCAGAGGCTGGTGGCCTCACTAACCTTAGGGCTTTCTGCAAGTATTTTGTCACCTTTCACATTGCGACACTGGGCATCAAGTTCCCTACAAATTAATCTTGGAGGACAACTACATTCCATTCAAACCTTAGCCTGGATAACAACATGAACAGGAGTATCTATTCCACTTTTACTTCTTTGAAAACATAAATATCACCAGCATTTTATAACACCACGAATTATAACTTTTTACTCATTAGGTTTTAATTATTTTCTTAAATTTTATTCTGTGTGTATATGTGGGTGTGGTGTGTATACATGTGTGTGCACATGGTGCATATGCACTCGTGTGTGCACGCATGTGGAAGCCAGAGGGCGATGTGAGGTGTCATCCTCTGTCACTCTCCACACTGTTTCTCTCTTTTTTGAGTCTGGGTGGCTCATGAATCTAATGGTCACAGATTCATCTAGACAGGCTGGCCAGAAAGCCCCAGAATCCACCTGTGCTTGGATTGCAGGCATGTGCCACCATGCCTGGAATTTTATATGGTAATAAGACATCCAACACAGGTCTTCATGCTTGCACTGCAAGAACTTTTACTTATCATCCATCTCCTCAGCCCAAGAAATTTTATTTTTATGTAGAATTTTTTAAACTTACCACTAAAGGAAAAAACATTCTTTTTTTAAAAACATTTTATTTATTCCTTTTCAAGCAGAGAGATACAGGAGATAGATGAGAGAGAGAGAGAGAGAGAGAGAGAGAGAGAGAGAGAGAGAGAGAGAAAGCACCAAGGCCACCACCTTGTGGATCTGGCCTATGTGGGTCCTGGGGAATTGAACCGGGGGCCTCAGGCACTGGAGACAAGTGCCTTAACCTCTGTGCCATCTCTCCAGCCCAAGGAAAAAACATTCTTAACCTATGCAGGATCTATAGTGGTATTAGAAAAAGTTTGTCAAAGTTCTGAGAAAGAAAGAGTCTCCCTCAAAGAGTACTAGAAGAAACCATATTCTTCCTCCAGAAAGTAAGACTATTAAATACAAGAGAACCCCTCCTTAGCCTTAGTTTATGAATGGCAAGACCTCGGGAAGAAACTACAGTACAAAGACCACTAGACCTTATCTGGAGGCTATTCTCTGTTTTCTGTTGTTATTTGGTGTGGTGTTCAATTCATTTCATGACCATATTTTTTTTTCTTTCCTGAAGTTTAAGTTGTTTTTGGTTTTTTTATGCTTTCTGAAACTGAAAACTTTTGGACTTGTGCTGTTTCACTGAATTTTGGGTCGATTTGTTCTTCATGAGTATCTGAAGTGTCGTTCTGCTTATATGAGCGGAATCTACATATGCTGTCCAACCTCCCCTTCCCACTCTGCCCAGGCCATGTTCCACTTCTGATCCATCCTTCCTCGTCTACCTCACTCTCCACAAGCCCTGATCCCATGCTTATCCATAATGCATATGCTTACCTCTGTCCCAAGCAGTCAAAGTAAACCCCTCTCCCCTTGGCCATGTACATATTGGCAAAACTATCCCCCTAAAGGCAAAAGCCCTGATTTCTAGTGACATGTGAGCAGCATACTATGTTTCATAGAGTCACCATGGTGGTTTCCTTTGCCCCCAGTGTTCGGGAAGCATGCTGAGATGGTTATTCTTGATGATCAACTTGGCAAGATTGAGAGATGCCATGGTTTAGTGAACGACACTTCTCGGTGTTTCTATGATATGCCCCAGACTGAGATGTGGGAGATCAATTCAGAAAAGATCTTTCCCCAATGTAGACACCATCATGCAATAGGGTAAGGCTCAGTTACAAAAAGAGAAAAAAGTGAGGGCTGGAAAGATAGCCCAGTGGTTAAGGTGCTTGCCTGTGAAACCTAAGGACCCAAGTTAGATTCTCCAGTGCCCAGGTAAAGCCAGATGCACAAAGTGGCACATAGATCTGGAGTTCCTTTTCAGTGGCTGGAGGCCCTGGTCTTTCTCTCCTTTCTCTCCTTTCTCTCTCTCTCTCTCTCTCTCTCTCTCTCTCTCTCTCTCTCTCTCTCTCTCGCTCTCGCTCTCGCTCTCGCTCTCGCTCTTCTCTCCCCGTCTTTTGCTCCCTCTTTCTCATTCTCTTCTTCCTCACCCTTTCTCCCTTCAGCTTACTTTGAAGCTAGTTTCTCCCTCTCTGCCATGAAGAATTGCCATCTTTTACATTGTGAAGCAAAAAAAAAAGCTTAGTGTTGTGTTAACTGTTCCTAGGGAGATATGACCAAATGCCGGTTCACTACTTCTAAGGCACCAACAACAGACCATGGCATTATTCCACCAAATTGCAACTTTGTGAAGCAGTGAGTTACTTCATTTATTCAGTGCATTTTCTATCAGAGAATAGGTAATAAGCTTCAGAAGCTTGGGTGACCCCAAATAAGTGCATCACCACAAATCCGTGGAGAACAGTGCCATGGAATCTGCATCTTGCAGTCTCACTTAAAGCTAACATTTTATGTCCTGTGTCCTCGAGCGTCTCCCAAAATGACTTGGGTGCACAGAAGTGACTGTGACTGCAATCCCAGGTTAGAGTCTGTAACCATTCCTTGTTTTAATTTTCCTTCCTTTCATTGCTTTTGGGAATGTAAAAGGCTCTGTTACCATCTCCATAGACATAGCTATCTGAGTCTGAGGGCCAAAGCCCTGGCCGTCCTAACAGGCTGGCCTGGCTACTCTTCCTCAATAGGCCAATTAAATAAACAAGTAAGGGAAAAAAACAGAGAAAGGATATTTGTTGAATTGGGAAGTAGAATAAATAAAGTGACCCGGTGACTCCTTCAAGTCCATCTCTGGGGTCCTGGCAGGAGGTTTAGGTTCAATGGAAGGTAGAAGGGTACATAGTCAAATGGTCCTGCTCAGGTGGGGTCCTGTGGTCCCTGCTGCACATTGTCAGAGTGATGAGACATCCCTTTCCAGGAGACAAGCTCCACCTCTGGCAGGCCTGACAGCGAGCTTCAGAATTTTCCTTCTCCCAGTAAAAGATTCATAGGAAAATTCCAATTTCTTGGGAACCATTTTTTTAATAGTCTAATAATCAAATGGAAGGGCACAAGTGCCTCTAGAGAATATCTTCCAGGACTGTTAAACCACGTCTAGTGTTTTGCTTATCTAATTGCCATGGTTTCCAGGCTTAGGTAATCACTATTCTAAGATGCACGTGACCGTGTGAAGCACAGAGGAACAAGACACATTAAAATAACCAGCTCTTTTCTTACAGCGACTAAAAGCTAACCAACCCAGATGATGACCAGAAGTCCTGACACCAGGGACCCTGAGTCTGTTCCCATGTGCACATATCATGTAATTCGTCACCCAGGCCAGAGCACTTTTAAGAATTAACAGGGCTGAGAGGGCTGGGAATGAGAGTGATCCAAAGCATAGGGACTTTCCTGGAAGCCTGGGAATGTGGTCACTCTACCTACAAGTGGCCCTGTGTGAGAAGGGACATAAGGAGCCTCCCGTTCCTCCCAATGATGCTGTAGTTCCTTTGACTTTCACTGGAATAAAGAGCTTGTGCACATAGGATGGCCCCTTAACTTTGATTTCTATTATTTCTAAGTGGAAGAATTGAAATTCTAAATGGCAAAAACAAAAATAATTACTAGATGTCAAAAGAGGTTGAGGTGACTATAAGGCACTCAGTGTTTTGGTGGTTAAATAGACAACCTGTACTACCAGGGATGCAATTTGTTCATCCTACACTTAGGAAGGAAAAACGTGAAGATCAGAAAGCAGGGAAGAGCTAGAGGATGGCTCAGGAAATACTGTGTTTGCACCTAAGCAGGAGGACCAGGGTTTGATTCCCAGTACCCACATAGAAGTGGAGAGCAGTCATGTGTGTCTGGAATACCTACAATGAGGAGGCTAAGTCAGCAGGCTCCCTTGGACTTCCTAAGGAGCTTGTCTACTCAAAATAGTGAGCTGATTTCCTGTCTCAAAATAAGGTGGAGTGAATTAAAGGTGACAGTTACCATGGACCTTTTGGACTCCACATGCATGCACACACGTGTGCCCATCTGCATACACATGAACACGCACCCCTCATAGACATGTGCAACAAAACGCAGGGAAAAGTGGTGGTAAAGGTACTGAATATAAGCTTTATGTTTACCTTTCCCCACAATCTTATGCTCAACTTGTCATTATAGTTTTGGTTTATGTTCTTGGCATGTGAGGGAGAATTTATGCTAGATGCCAATCAAAAGCCATAATAAACTTTAGTAAAAATTTCAGGACAAAACTTACATTTTAAATTTTATTAATGAAAAAACATATAGATCATACAAATGGTAGCCGATGATTCAAACGATGCCTCCATATGGATAGCTGTAACTGTTTCCCACTTTATTTCCATTTAGCAAAGCAATCCCGACAAAGACCTTGGCAGAATAACTCAATATTCATCATCTTGATTTATTTTTCTGCAATTAATAAACAAAACAGGAGTCTGCATTACAAATATGTTTAGGAGAATCACAAAGGGCAGAGTTCACTAACGGGCAAGAGTTTGCATACATATCAAGGTTATAAATAACCCTCTTGGAGAATATCATTAAGTTTCATTCTTGGCATCTGATAGAATAAAGGAAAGGTCAATAAATAAAGAGTACTTGGGGAGTATGAGAAAGTTGTTTGCTTTTGCAGCAGAAAAACCTTGATGTCTTTCTGTACTTCTGCTCTTGATTAGAAATAAATGTCTTTATGCATCTCTTTGTACTTCTTGGAGCTGTATTACAAGGAAAAAAGAATTAGAAACATATGAAAATTCCAACACATTAGAAATGATGCATTCATAGAGACCCCAGGATGCTGTCATATGCTTGTGTGCATCTGTGATCTTTATTTCTTCTCATGCCCCACTCAGGGGTCCCTCTTGACATGCCATATAGATTTCTGCCTCATATCAGTCCACCCCAACAAAGGGCTCCAACATTCAAACTGAAGGCACTCGTTCAAAGCCCAAATCCACTGGATAAAGAAGATAGCAAAAAGCTGAATCCAATGAAATTCTAGAGCATATAAATAGATTTAACTCCACAGCAGTCAGGAGCTCAACAAGAAACTGTTCTGCACAGCAGGCCTGTGCCCCACTCCCTGGGCTTTGCTGAGCATAGGGAGAATCTTCTTCAGTCACAACTCTGACAGGCATGGGTGGGTCCTGGGACTCCATTCCAAGACCTCTCCAGGCTGGCAAAGGTGCTCATCCAGGACCATGCGTGATGCTGCAGGGAGCTAACAGACAGACATCCAACTCCAAAAATCAACTACAGTTTTGTTTTCCTAGTTGGTGTCATTAAGGTATCACCCTGCTCCCCTTCCCAGACCAGGGGAGTCCTATTCCAGCCACCCTGGCCTCTGGCTGTGGATAAACACAGCCGTCCCTTGTCCAGAGAACAGTTTCAGGACAAGCACACTCCTCCCCTCCCTACACACAGCCGCAGATGGTGATTGGTTGACAGCGTGCAGGTTCTAGGCTTCAGGTAGTGAGTGGCAAAGTCTTCACCTATGTGGTGAAGTCACCCTCTGTTCCACCCTGCAGGGTCAGGCCAATTCTCCTTTCAGCCAAGATATCCACTGCTTGCCATGCCTGGCTTCCCTTCTCTCCCATTCATAGGACCAGGGTCTCAGTGACGATGCCCCGAAATCCTGCTCTCGGCCTGTGCTCCAAGGGAACTTGGCCAAAAACAATTAGTAAGAGGATTATTTTTTTTAAAAAAATCTAGATGTCATGTGGATACCCAAGGGTTAGCACACTGAACTTGACTCTCTCTCTCTCTCTCTCTCTCTCTCTCTCTCTCTCTCTCTCTCTCTCTCTCTCTCTCTCTGTTAGCATTTTGTTGGCTAATGTTTGAATGTGAAATATTTCTAAATAACACATTGTACATATTTTTGCTTCAATTATCTTTCAATGTCTATGTGGAAGAAACCCTTGGATTTTTTTTTAGCCTAATAATCATACTTTTGTTTAAAATAAGATATGGATGATAACATTTCTATTACAGCAATTTCAAATTTATATGTTGAGTACATTTTTCCTATTTTTCTCTAATATTGCTATTTCATTTTCATTATAGTCTATTATGCACTTCCTATTGTTTTCCCCAAATGGTTCTCTTTGACTTCACTGGCTTCATTTTCTAATTTGTTCCTAATGATCCAACAGATCATCGCACAGTTCTGCCAGAACCCTGACCTTTAGGGGAGCCTCCTCTCAGCTGCGTCCTGCCACCCCTGTGCGCAGGATGCCCTCTGTCCTCCCCGGCAGCTGCCAGCTGCAGGCTTCTCTTTCGTCTCATTCTAGTCACCTTATTGTGTTTATTCCCTGCCTTCATTCTACTGAATTATTCTAGTGGCTTTCGGAGAGGATACATGTGAGCTGACATATTGCTTTCGCTATCTTTACTTTTGTTGATAGCTTCAGTAGAGATGGGACTCCGGTGGAAGTTGCCTTCCCCCCACCCTTTCAGGATATGGAGGCATGCTGCATTGCATCTGGCTGTCACCCTCACTGCTGAGTAGCATAGCCTGCTGCCATCAAGACTAGCAGCTTGGGATAGGTGGGCCCCTCCCTCCCAGCAAGCTGTGAAGCTCCTTTCTTTCACTCTGCTGTTCTCAGGAGGAAGCCCTGGGATTTAGGCTCTCCATTGTGCTTCCTGCAACAAGCATTATCTGAGCTAATGCTCAGATGTGGTGGGCACTTCAGTCCTCATCTTTGAGATAAGGAAAAGGAATTTCAGTAAGTTACATGCTGCGTATTCAAAAACCAAAGCAGCAACTGCAGAGGAAAATCTGAACTGTAGAATTCAATGGCAAACTCTCCTTCCTCTCTTTCCAGTGGTAACTTACACCTAAATTTTATTCTCCACATTTGATCTCCAGTTGTAGATGAGGTTTTATTGTATCTTATTTTGAAATTTTTCTGAAATAGGATTTACAACATGATTTAATAGCATTGAGTTAATAAAATTTAAATGTATTCTCCTTTCAAGTGCACCACACATTTCTGTAAGCTGTGTTATTTGTTGAACTAATGATTACTCTGAGTTTGATATTACTTTCAAAGCTGAGAAGTGAGACTCCATTTCTCTGACAAAAATCTCTCATTGACTTTACATGAGCCAGTCACTGTGGGCTAGCCTTGGACAATACTAGCCTAGTATATGGCTTGAAAACATGGGCTTTGATTTCAGATAGCCCTAAGCTTAGAAACCATGAACTGAGTTCTGTGAAAATTAACTAATGTAAGAAATGTAGCATTTAGATACACAAGAAATGTATGCTTAAATCTTCAGTGAATTTCAGAGCAAGTTGGTAAGCATTCCTTTGTTATTTAGCATAGAGTGAAAGTATATTTTGCCTTTTAGAGAGAAGAAACTATACCTTCTGTTAATACTTCAATAAGTATAGTAAATATGATTATGATATGAATATGATTATGCTAATTATAATCTTTTTAAGTAGCTTTAATTTCTTCTTAAATAGGGGTAGAAAATGGAAACTGCACTTTAACAAATGTTAATAACAGCTTTTCTTATTTTAAAGAAAATATTCATGATTCTAAACTATTATAAGTTTATAATAATTAAATCCTTGGTTAGTTATATTGAGTTGAAAGTATGAGGCAAGAAAATCTGTTTGTGTATATATCAGAGGGGATGTGGTAAATCCTGCTTGGCCTGGTAATTAAGAAGTAAAAATTATTCTATGTCATTATTTAGGATATTGTTAGGTGCTTAATTTATTTTGTTTTCTACCATATATGTATACAAACACACATAAATAAAAACAGCAATATGTATAATTAGTCAGACATTTAGGTATACAATTCTATGTATGTATATGTGCATAGTTTCATACATGTGCAATAGTATACATACAATTCTATGTATGTATATGTGCATTCTATGTTATTGTCCCAAGGGTGTGCATTCCTTGAATCTGGACAGATGCAGGATGCCACCCTAACAAAGTGCTTCCTGTTCCTATGAACAGTAAATGCAACTTTGGCTAACTTTAATGACTTGTTGGAAGATTTTCTTTGGAAAAGGTTATAAAATAGCTGAAGATATAGCACCAATGGAAAATATCCACTTCTTTTAAGCTTTTGGAAAATGCTCAGAACTGGTCAAAAGAGTGAACGTATATGAGGTTGATGTGACTGTAGTCACAATGTAATAAGCATTTGTGATGTGAATGAAAAATCGCTCAAAGAAGTGAAAATTAATTTACTTTTTTCATATACATATATGCTACATATGAGAAATGTTTGTGGAAAAAATCGCCATCACTATCTTCTTAAAGTGAGAAGTAAAACCCCTCCTGCATGGCTTTTCAGAGTTTGATTTCCAGAAGTGACCAAGCAGCATTTAGACCCTGTGGTCTGTGTGCTCAGGAGGCAAGGCTTGTGATGGTATTGATCAGTTGAGAGGGCAGATTAGAAATGAAGCCAAGTCTTGCCATCACCTTGACCTTGGGTCAGCGTTAGACCACTGACCCTTGAACCCCAAGACCTATCTACCAGATTCTGATATCTTTCATGGCAACTGAGCGAGTAAGCGGGGGACAGATGTCGATGTGGCTCTTGCCAAATCAGAATTGACTGGCCGGTTGGACGCCTGCAAGCCGCGGGAAATGTGGGTTAAAGTATGTCAATAATGTTTCAGAAGAACGATTTCTCCCAAGAATTGTAGCTGTTGGAATGTTTTGACATTTATTCGGTAGAGAAATGTAGCATGTTTTGTGAGGCACTTCAAGAGAGCTGCTGCTAACTGCTGTGGGGTATTGATCTTCCTGTTAAATTGCACAGGCACACTTGGGAGATCATTGAGATTCAGGCAACAGGACAGAGAGGATCGGCTGCACCCGATGGTCACTAATGGTAATTGGTTTCGATCCTTGCACTTGAAGAAGCCGTGATTTACTTGGTTCACTGATGAAATGTAGACACTAAATATTTTGAAAGAAAAAAAAAACATACCATTTTTTTAAAATGTTTACAAGGCAGCACCTTCATCATTGAGTGTCTCATAGATATAATAAATTCAGCACTATATAAACATGCCAACCGATATTGTTTAAGATTCTGATGCTCTTACTTATGTTGCTCCCCTTTCCCTGTGACATTTGTTTGTATACAAATTTCTGTTTCTTTCTTCTCCGTGATATATATATATATATATATATATATATATATATATATATATATTCTTTTTTCATATTTATTGTCAATAATTAGATGCATTTATGAACAAGTCTTAGGATGGTATGCCCATTTCCCTCCTCCCTGTCCCTTTGGTTTTTAACTGGCTCAGCATTCCTTTTGACACAGTCTCTTCTGTTTGTGTGTTTTGTACCTAAACTATCTTTTATAACTGTAAAATAAATATACCACCAGTCTGAGAGATAAAAAAATGTGAAAGAGCATAAAGACCAATGATGAACTTGCCCATTTGCAGACATGAGCTATTTTCCAATTTTCAATGTGATGCAGAATTTTTGAGTCATTGTAACTTAATTATCTTTCCATGTTATTTATACAAGTAACAATGATCCAGTGTTTTGGTAATTAAGAAGTAAAAATTATTCTATGTCATTATTTAGGATATTGTTAGGTGCTTAATTGATTTTGTTTTCTACCATATATGTATACCAACACACATAAATAAAAACAGCAATATGTATAATTAGTCAGACATTTAGGTATACAATTCTATGTATGTATATGTGCATAGTTTCATTCATGTGCAATAGTATACATACAATTCTATGTGTGTATATGTGCATTCTATGTGATTGTACATATTGTATATACATTATATCAATGTGTTATATAACATATAGCACATATAAGGCCTACTCACATACATGATATCATCCACTTTCTCTATATGTATGTGGGTTTAAATTTGGCTGGCAAAATTGTTAAAAATAAAGTGAAACTTAAAGGACTATTCACAAAATATGAGCACTTGTAACACTTTATTTAGATCACATTACCAAATTTATAATCATTTTAGTTTTTATCAATATCATCACATTTCAGCTTCAAATTATTTATCAAATTATATTGGGTTTGGTTTATTTATTTTTTCTACTCATATTATGATCCTATAAAATATTAAGTAAATTTTCAATTATCTAATTTGACTCATATATTTTGAAGATTTATAAATCAAATATCAAAATAATTCAAAGAAAAATTAAGAGAAATATAACCCATACAAATTAATTAAATATCTAACATTTCATATATATTATATTATCAATTTAATTTGTACATTCATTTTGAGGTGAACCTAATAATAATAACTAATAAAAATCCTTGTCACATAAGGTAAGTTTAAATGTTGATTGAGAAACTGTTCTTTAACTTACATTACAGTGAAATATATATCTCCTGATTAAAGCATAGCAAGGAGAGGAAACTGTTATTGACTATTAAATCTGGGGCATTTTGCAAGCTTGCATTGCATAGGAAACCCCTAGCTCGTTTCATTCATCCATACGCATGAAGAACACAAGAGTACTTAGTAGTGTCTATCATGTTAAAATATAAACTATGCATTGGAAGCCCTAGGGAGCCGTCACACTTAAATGTAAATAACATTATGAATTTGATGAAATTTCATGTGAAATTTCTGGAATCAAGATTGTTCCCCAGAGCTATAGGCAGGTGGAAAGGAGGCAGACTGCTGTTACTGCTGTCACTGGGCTGGTGCAGAGACATTGCCCTACAGATTCCTAACATTGTACTTCAATCTTGTTTTCTGGTGGGATCAGCACTCATGGAGATAAGAGGATTATCCTTTCTGCCCAGCCCCTTCTTACATCTCATCCAACCTTGACAGTAAATATGCTAATTAGAGCTAATTGCTCTGATGGATGCTGGTCTGGAAGAACTCAACAGGGATCATGTAGGAAAGTTCTTTATCACACTCTGAATGTATAGATTTCACTTAATTCAGAGCAACAGGAAAATATGCTTGTAGTCACACACAAGCTAATACTATTTTCTTTCTGTTTTCAAAGAATGTTTTAAAAAAAGAAAGAGCTTCAAGTTGTTTTTATAATTTCACCATATATATATATATATATATATATATATATATTTGCTATAGCATGGATACATATGAAAGTATCATGAAATCAACTTTACTTTGTTAGCATATAAGATATCTTTCCTTCTTGTTTCCTAAAAGGACTTTTCAGTCTCTTCATCTCCCTGGTTCTCCCTCCATGTGCACATGTTACTGCCTCTCCTGAGGTTTCCTGGCTTCATCTTCCGGGACCCTTGGAATGCTTCATCTGCTGTGAATTTAATTGGCTCATCATTCAACTAAGAGGCACACCTCTGGGTCAGTCTGTGAGGCATTAACAGAAAAGACTAACTGAGGGAGGAAGAGCCTCTCCCAGAGTGGACAGCCCTTCTCGTGAGAGTTTAGGTAGATAAGAGCTCTTTTGCTTGGCTACCTTCCCTCCTTACTGGTGGTGAAGGTATCTACCCTGGTGCTGGCATCCTTCACTGATCAAGTTTTAACCCTTCCTAATTCACAGATATGCTGATCCTTACCTAAGATTTTTGGAAATACTGCCCTATTTTACAGAAACTCACACTTTCTGCCGCCAGAAACTGTGAAATCTGGTCTTTGTCACATAGTAACCCATGAATCTAGTCCTAAGCATGTCGCAATCTGTACCACATTCCATAAAAACCCCAACCCAGGTCACCCAGTGAGTCCTCCTCTCTGGAGACTCCCTCCGGTCTGAATAGACAGGAGTCTTTCCTGTCTATCAAGCTCTAATAAACTTCTTCTAAAATCTATGTTTCATCCTCCTGTGGTCTGAAAATCTCATTCATTGAATTCATAAGACAAGAACCCAAGAAGGCCACTGACTCAGTGGAAGCACTGGCAGGCACCTTACTACTGAGTCACAGGCCACCTAAGAGCTGAGCTAAGGCTCTGTAACCCTCAAGGACACCCAAAAGCCCAGTATCATCAACAATTTAATCTATGGGACTAGACCTGTGAAATAAAACTACAGAATCTGTTGCCCAACATAGTTAGACACCTCAGCCTAAGTCTTATTCTATAGAAAATTTTCAGGATTCTCATACTTTGGAAACACTAACCATTTCTTCCTTGTCATCATCCCTTTCATGACTAGCAATTTTTGTCCTTTTATATAACTGCCTAGGTTGGTGTTGCGGTCAGCTTTCTAGTTGCTGCACAGGAAGAACCCAAACAAAAGTGGCTTGTGGAGGAATGGATTTATTTGGCTTACGGACTCGATGGGAGACTCCATCCTGGCAGGGAAAACGATTGCATGAGCAGAGGGCTGGACATCACCTCTGCCACAGCACTGGATATAGTGGCAGGAAGGTGTGCCAAATACTGGCAAGGGGGAGCTGGCTTATAACCCCCATAAGCCCACCCCAACAACACAGCTCTAATGAGGTTCTAATTCCCGAATTGCCATCAGCTGAGGATCGATCTGTCAGAACACATTCATTTGTTTGTGGGGGACACCTGGATCAAACCATGACAGTTGGATTTGTCACTTTTCAGTGTGGATCTCATTAGGATTTTAATTGAGATTATGGTGAATCTATAAATAAAGATGGCAAGATCTGACAGGCTAACAATATCATTATTTTCTATCCATGAACATGGGGTTTCTTTATATTATAATATTTGCTTTCTTCCTCCATCACAATATTTTAAAATTACCTCAGCATTGATCTAGTGTATTACAGTAGAACAGGCTCTCCAAAAAGCATCAGCAGTCATATTAACCAATAACATGTTTTTAAAAATATTTTATTTATTCATTTTCAAGGAGAGAGAGAGAGAGAGAGAGAGAGAGAGAGAGAGAGAGAGAGAGAGAGAGAGAGAGAGAGAGCGCACCAGGGCCACCACCTTGTGGGTCTAGCTTATGTGGGTACTGGGGAATTGAACCGGGGGCCTTGGGCACTGGAGGCTAGTGCCTTAACTGCTGAGCCATCTCTCCAGCCCAATAACATGTTTTAAAATGGAATAAAAACTACTTGTTGTAAAGAACATTGTTTTATTTATTTATTTTCTTAATACTATGTTGTCACAGGGAAATTTCTTTCAGGGCCCTGGGTAAAATGACTCAAGAGCATTCTCAGCAGAGGATCATAAAACTACAAAGCATAGGTCTATTGCACACATATGGGCATGTAATGCTTGGCCAAGGATGAGGAGTATTTATCACGTCTCTACAAGGTAGATTACAAACAGTATTGGCACTTTTCCAATACAGCTCATTGGGTGTCAGAAGGTGCAACTGGCCAGCCAGAGGGAGAAAACCATTCTGCCCTGACATATCACTTAGGGCAAAGTGAGCTCTGGGGGAACCATGGTCATGCAAAATAAAGTGCTTTCCTTCTTCCCAAGCTTTAAAAGGCATCTTGCAAGGGTATTCCTATGATCACACTTGTCATTTTTTAATGTTATACTATTTTATCAAAATATGTTATGGGATAGGCCAAAAAATTGGAAAGGAAAAAGGATTGATTGTCATTTTAGATGATACATCCTCTTCAAATCCATTGCTGGGATCCATAGCATTTATAATTGACTGCATAGATTGGGAAATGCCCCTTGGGAAATACTTACAAACTTGAGATAATAACAACTCCTGGAGAAAATGAAATAGCCCAAGCCAACCACTGATGGGGTCAGATGTGTGTGTGATCTCAGAGATCTATCTGAAAGTACTTTGTTCAAGTGTCTTCAGACCTAACCTTGGGCTTTGGGGCAAAGCCACTATTCATGAAAGGAAGGCAAGGATCTCTACTGCCATCAGGAACTAGAGATTATCACGTGATACAAAGAGCCGCATTTGTCAGCAGTGAATTCACCAGCGTTGACTAACAACAGTCCTAGCAGAAGATCCCCATGTTGGCTGCTCCAATCATTCTGTAACAGTTGATGTGATCACTGCTGAAAGGAATCTACTGCTAAAAAGAAATGTGTCCCTGCCTTGTGTCTATCTTTCAGTTCAGGTTCTCCAGCACAATGCAGAATTCTGAAACCCGAGACCCACAGTCAGTGCATGCCGTGTGTGTGACCGAGGCGGCAGCATGTGAGCCTGGGAGTCTCTGAGGGTCGAGCTGCTTGATTAGTAAAGCATTGGATAGAAAAGCCAAGGAAAGCCAGGCCCACGTGGTGGTGCACAACTTTAATCCCAGCACTCGGGAGGCAGAGGTAGGAGGACTGCCATGAGTTTGAGGCCAGTCTGAGACTGCATAGTAAATTCCAGGTCAGTGTAGGTTAGTGCAAGACCCTATCTTGTAAAACAAAACAAAAAAAATTAATGAATTGATGAACAAGAATGTGGTTATTTTTTGGATGTTACAATTATGAATATGCCTATCCACTCAAGCTCTCTTTTGGTTTAACTGTTGCTATTCTGATTTCAGCCTATGCAACCAAAAATGCATTGGTCAGTGAATTTCTCTAGGTTGTTAGAAAAAAAAATTCTCATGATTTTCCACCACTGTGAAAACGTACCTTTTATTATCTCTAGTCGCTTTAAGATTAGTGAAACGATTTGCATTCATGAGCCTGTAATTGGAAGGAAGTACTTGCATTTTAGTTATAACTGATCTGAGGTCACAGAGCCAGTAAGAAGTAGAACACTGGCTTCAAAGTGAGGTTTAGAAGAACGTATATCCCATGTTAACATAGCTTTCATTTACTGCTCAACAAATATTTACTGAGTCTTCACCATTTCCCTGGCCTAAGGCATACAGTAGCATCTTTACTAAGTAGAACTTGCATTCCAGAAAGACAACTGACTGCTAGCCAAGAAAACTGCAGGGGGCGATCATCCTTGGCATGGGTGCCTTTGCAGCAGCCGACTCTGGGATGGGCAGTCTTGCATCTTGTTGCCTCTCTCTCACCCACTTGCTTACCCATTTGGGGCACATGGAAGTTAAATTTCTCTCCCCTTCTCTTACCCTCTAGCCTCTCAGAAAACTAATTGATTGAGAGGTTCAGATACTAGACTATTTATTTATTTATTTATTTATTTATTTATTTATTTATTTATTTATTTTATTTACTTTATTATCCATAATTAGATATATTGAATGAGCAAGTAATGAGTTGATATCCCCATCTCCCCAATTTCCCTGTTCCCTGTCTCCAATCAGCTGGATATCCTCCTCCGGGGGCAGTCTGGATCAGTCCATGTGGTAGGGGCTATGGATAGCCTAGGTTCTCCCTCACCATGGTTCTTATAATCTTCCTGCCCCCTCTTCCACTCAGTTCCCTGAGTCATGGTGGGTGAGTATTAAGGCTGTTTTATTGTTGAGGTCTTAGGGGGTCTCTGTACTTTGGCTTTAGGTTGTGTTGAAATCATGGGTGTCTGTCTGGCTTATCCAGTATTGACATGACTAGCGGTGTTGTGGGTCTCTTGCTTATCCCACCACTCTCTGCAGGGTTCTATATGGATCCTTCATGGAAAATCTGGTGTGGCTCATCTCTTACCCGGATATCAGCTATCGGCCTGCAGTTCATTGTTAAGTTTGGAGGATCCATAGCTCTGTCTCTGCATTCTGCAAAATACAAACAGAATCTCCATCAGAGAGTGAGATCAGTATAGGTTAACTTAGATACACAATTCTGAATTGGCTCGATTCTATAATTAGTAGCCTCTTTATAAATCACTGGTGTAGTGCATTTCTCTTCGGGGGCCTAAGATTTTGGTTTTCAATGCATTTTGCCCTGAGCCCCCAGTTCTAGTCAAGGGCTCCCTGTCACTGAGTGGGTTACTTGGCCAAATTAAAAGCCATTGATTGCCTCCCTAGGCTTTGGCTCCTCCCTTGCACAAGTGCTCATTTCATGGCTCACTGTTCTCTCCCAGTAGTTAGTGTGTTCAGCCTACTCATTGTGGCAGACTGTGTTTCATGTCAGTGGTCTCTGTCTACTCCAGCTGTCATTGACCAGCTTCTCCTGGCAGCTTATGCAGTGCCTTCCAGCACTATATTGACTACCATCTGGGGGGATGGTTACCATTCTGGACCTCACAGGGTCTCTTGATGCTGAGATGGATTTCTGTGGTTTCTTTAGCAACAAGATCTAACCTCAGGCCTGGGGTGTGACTTTGACAGAATCCTGTCTTGTTTTTGGGACCTCACGGGTCACTTTGGTCAACAGCTCAGTGAGGGAAGAAGCCAGTGACTCAGATCAGGAGTTGCCAGACTAATCAATTTTTCACAGGCTTAGATTCTCTCCCCTTCTATTCATGGTTCCTTTAGGAGGAAGGGGTGGGATCTTTCTGCACACACCACAGGATACTCCTCTGTGCCTCTTTGCTAGTCCTCTCTCAGTCATATAAAGCTAATCTACTGATGCGATTATAGGATTCTAGATGATTTGGGCAATTACTTTTCTGTACACTTTTTCTAAATAATGAGTCATGATTGCATTTTGCAAGTTGTAATATAGGACTTACTTCTTCTGAATTGCCAAACTCACACTTACTTTTCTTAGTCAAAAATCTGAAATTACACACCCAAAGAAAAGTATTATAGTGGAAGCAAAAAAGTGTATAAATAACAAAATTATGTACGTGTCTATGTGTGTGTATGTACACCATATATTTTCTAAACGTTTAAAACATTTATTTAACGTCATGATAAGTATTGTTAATCACAATGTATTACATATTTAAAATTGCTGCTAAGAAGGTATACCTTAAGAATTAATACTACAAAAATAAATGTGTGATATAATGAATATGTTTTAAAAAGTTGATATAGTCATTCAATGATGTATACCTTTATCAATGCAGTATGTTTTATTTCATAGGTATATACATATTTACTTGTAAAGAAGCTCAAAGAATCTAGAAGTAAACATCCTTTCCTATATGGGCAGTGCAGGAAGGAAATTCCAGAGACTAAGGAAGCTATTAAGTCTGGGATAGGATTGTAAGACCACACCCTAAGGCTATACAAAGGGGAAGAAATTCTCTCCCTTAGTCCCCTGCCTGTTTGCTATTCTGTGTGTATGATGTTGGTAATGTATTTTTCTCTCTCTGTTTGGACCTGTGAAAGAGGGCTAGCCTCTTTAGCTGTTACAGAACTTCCCCACAATCTGTAGTTTCAATAAATACTTTCCTCCCCCATATTGTGCCTGGTTTGAAGATTCATCCCAGTGGCTTGTGGCGAACTATTACAAATTAGATACCATGAGTGGGGTGATTAGCTGAGATGAATCTGACCATATGGATTTTGATCTTCTGGAACTTGTGTGCTGGAGGAATGGACATGGACTTGATACTTGCACCTGAAGATGCCTTCCAGAGTGGCAAACCAACTTTTATAAACTATTATGATGAGAACTTGGAAATGCTCAATGCAGAGAGAATTGCATTGGGAGGCTTGGCTTGTGAACTTTCTACAGGGAAGGAGAGACTGCAGAAACCCTTAAGAGAAGTGTGTGCCTGGCCAAGGGGTGTGTCCTACTGCCCATGCCCAGAGAATTTGACCAAGGCTGAATTTAAGAAACGGATTGTGTGCTTGGCTATGGATATGGGACTTAGATTTAAGATTTGAAGTTGGACAAACCTCAAAGCAAATTTAATTTACAGGCCCAGAGACTGGCATTTGATTATGGCCCAACTGCTTTACATTGAAACAACAGAGAGATGCCTGAGGTGTTTCCACCCAGGAAGGACAGAAAGATGGACTGTGCAAACTCTTTGGAAAGGAAATTGCTGAAAGAAAAGAATCTGCTCTTCAAAGTCACGTCTCTTTTGTCCCTGAATTAACAACATGGCTGTTTCCAGCATACCTGGTATTGCTTTTGGAAGCATGAGGAATGCATACATAGGGTGGGTCATGAAGTGCCATGATTCCAGGAGCCGCTGCTGAGATGCGGTACATGGAACAGGGTGTGAAGTTCCTGACTGGCAAGTGATGCCATTGGAAGGTGGACCATGGTTTGCAATGGAGACCTGAAGAAGTTTTGGACATACCAGGACTTTGCAAGGGCTACCATGGAGCGCTTTTAGCTTGGGATGGAAGTTTCTCCAGGTACTCAGCCAAGCTGGAGGGACAGAATCGGAAAATCTGGAGACTGTCAGCCACTGATTGTGCTATGGGACTTAAACTGCGGATGTGGATGTTTGCTGATGTTTGTTGAGTTTGCATTGGCCCAGTCTCCTTGTTATGCCTCATAGCAGTTGGAAATGTTTGCTCTGTGCCATTATATGTTAAAAGCATGTAACTTGTTTTGGTTTACATAACTTGCAGTTCAGGGACTTTGCCTTATGTTTTGGGGTGATTACATGTCTGAGGTTGTATGTGGGAAAGTTATATAATTTTAGGTGGAATTATGATTTTGTTACTGTCTTCATTTAGGAATTAAGCATGATGTAAGGAGATATGATTTGATGTCAATTTGACAAGGGGTGGACTTGTGATTGGTAGGTTTTGTTGTCAATTTGGATCTTTTTAATTATTTTGGGTGGGTCTGAGGATGTTTATAGGAAGGTAGCCTCTCAGCAAGGGCAGAATGTAAAGAAGTTCAAAGAAGCTAGAAGTAAACATCCTTTCCTGTGTGGGCAGTGCAGGAAGGAAATTCCAGAGACTCAGGAAGCCATTAAGTCTGGGGAAGGGTTGTAAGACCCCACCCCAAGGCTATATAAAGGGAAAGAAATTCTCTCCTTGGCCCTCCTGCCTGTTTCCTGTTCTGTGTGTGTGGTGTAGGTGACGGGTTTTTCTCTCTGCTGGGACCTGTGAAAGAAGGCCAGCCTCTTTCGCTGTTATGTAACTTTTCCTCAATCTGTAGTTTCAATAAAAAGTTTCCTCCCCCAAATTGTGCCTGGTTTGAAGATTCATCCCAGTGACTTGTGGCTGACAATGACAACCATGTATAGCATTACACATATTATTACTTAATATTTTATTATTGCTTCAAATGGAAATTATTGATTGAACAATATATTTGTAAATATCTTAAAATAAGCATATATATGCATATATTTCCATGCTTACATATTTGAGAAAAAGAATCATGAGCACTATGAAAACACTATTTGAGTAGAAGTTATCATATACACAACAGAACAGAAGCGTCTACAGCTATGCCATCAAACTTTGCAATTCTAGGAAGTTCTTAGCAAAATTTTATAAAACTCATTTGTTTTTAATGTAAAAAATATAACAGACTGTTACTTTTTTCTTTAGCTAAAATATTTTAAGAGCGTAAGGTATTTAAAAATGTCATCGTCTTTTCAATTGCATGCCAAAATTTTTATAAAATGGAATTTTCACTGTTCATTAAAAGTCACTTCCAGCAATTTTAATCTAAATGTTAAGAAGTATACAATTATTTTCTAGATCTCTAAATTAGAAGAAAATAATGTTTCCTGAAGTACCAAACTCCTTTTAATAGCTATCCACTTGTGAGATAAATTCAAATGATACAGATTTTACATGAATGTTGTTCAAAAGATTCAGGTTTAAATAAAGAATATGGTATGACTGACTTCTCAGAAAGTCCATAAGTATATATAGATTTGAACCTAGCATGTGGATATATTTGCATATTTTTTCTTATTAAGGAGTTTTAGAACTATGGTGACTCAGAATCCAAAATGTGAAGTTCTTTTTCTGAATGCATGCTGAGTCCAAGGGCATCAGCACTGTCATTCTCCCTTTGCATTGTCACATTATTCACATTAGCACATGATTCCTGAGATACAGAACCCAATCTGAGAACAGCAACACCTGCAAAGAAGTACTTCAGCACTCTGCATGTGTGCACTTACTGGGGCACTCGTTCCTTTAATGCTGATGGTCCTACCTAGAAAAAATGAAGAAACATAATACTTAAATTTACAAATACTATTAAAAGCTAAATCAAATAGAACATAAATATGAGAAGCAGAATTCAGCAAAAACAACTTGCTATCAGTAAAGCTCATTTAATATTGACTTAGAGGAAATACACCTAAAATTTTAAGACTTATTAAATTAATTTCAAAAATCACTTCCTTAGCACATAGCAAAAAAGAATGTTTCCCTTATTCATGAAGCGATTTTCATATAGAGTATTTTTTATTTTGTGAACTGTTTAATTACCACTGTATAATAAACTAAAAATAATCATGAAAAATGCATAAGAGGGGGATGGAGAAATGGTTCAGTGGTTAAGGCACTTGCCCGCAAAGCCTAACAACCCAGGTTTCATTCCTTAGTTACCACAAAAAGCCAGATGCACAAAATGGCACATCTAACTTGTGTTTGTTTGCAGTGGCTAGAGGCCCAGGTGTGCCCATTCTCTCTCTCTCTCTCTCTCTCTCTCACTCTCTCTCTCTCACTCTCTCACTCTTTCTCTCTTTCTCTCTCCTCTCTCTGCAAGTAAATAAATAAAAATAATTTTAAAAATAAAAATCCATAAGAGTCGTGCTATGAAGTAAAATACTATTAAGTAATGATGACTCTCTAGATAGGAGTGACATATTTACTACAGTATGTCTTAGAGTGTTGGTTTTCTCTCTGCTCATGTCTATTTAAAGTCCACTTGTGCTTGGATGCCTATTTATTTGTCTAGATTTGAAAATTTTTCTCATGTAATTTCCTCTAATAGATTCTATGTGGATTTAGTTTTTCCTTCGGCTCTTTCATTTATCCATGGTCCTTGATATTTTTCCTATGATCATGTCCCACAGTTCTAAGACATCGTGGTCACAATGGCTTATTGTGAATTTTGTTTGGATGTTTGAATGTGATATCTCCTCAGCCTTGTCCACCATCCCTGATTTTTTTTTTCTGCTGCTCCAGTGAGATTTTCGTCTTTATCATTCCTCTCTGTTCTCTTCAAAATCTCAGATGCCTTATTGTATATTTCTTCCATGTTGACAATTTTTAAATTCTTCTTTCTGATTTTCCCCTCCGTGTTGCTGACGTTCCTCTGTAGGTCCTGGATTGAGGTCATCTTGTGTGTAA
>PVHP010013681.1:0-39849 GCA_004024765.1 Zapus hudsonius
AAGGGAGGGTATGTGAATGTGCATCTCTGAATCCATATCACAACTGTGAGCTGCAGTAAACTTCTGTAAGTGTCAATCCAATGAGAAGGCATGGGGAGTAAGGAGATTCCACCAGAAGATTCCTGGATGGGGAGCATGGTAAGAGGCCTGGTGAGCAAGGAGAGACCCTGCCTCAAACAGGATGGAAGCAAGGATGCATGAAAGCTGTTCTATGACCTTCACAGTGTGCTGTGGTACTTGTGATGCTGCCCCTCAATCCTAACACACAGCTACTCATCACACACATCCAACACACACACACAAACACACACACACACACACGCCAACTCTTTACCTTAATTCTTATGAATAGATAAATCTTTCAAATCCATGTCATTTAATTATTCTTTTATCTCATGGAGTGTTAATATTGATTTTATCTTGTATATGAAAACCACAATTTAGCAGTGATTGTGTTCAGCTGCTTTTACTTTAAGAATACTGTATTGTTTTAGACCCAGAGACAGTGATAATGGGAAACTTCCAAAGCTGTATCCCTGTGTAATCATAAAAATTTCTTGTGATGTGTTTGTACAAGTGATCTCTTCCAGTATCCCAGTGATGTATACAGTTTGTGGCCTATGGAGATAGCATGAATGCAATATATACTTTTCAATTGCAAAGATTATGAACACTCCTAAAACATTAGATTAAAAATTTAAATTTTCGCCGGGCGTGGTGGTGCACGCCTTTAATCCCAGCACTTGGGAGGCAGAGGTAGGAGGATCACCGTGAGTTCAAGGCCATCCTGAGACTACGTAGTGAATTCCAGGTCAGCCTGGACTAGAGCGAGACCCTACCTCAAAAAACCAAAAAAATTTAAAAAAAAAAAATTAAATTTTCTTATTAGTGTTGACTATGGGATAAATAAGTGAAAAGAGAAAGACATGTAATAGAATAAAGCAGCATTATATATAAATATATATATATATATATATTTATATATAAATTCATTATCTAGTCATCTTCCATACCATTTTATTGTGATATCAAAACTGATAGCTTAACTTTTTAAAATTTGAGGTTAAATTTGGTTAAATGCTGAATTTAAATGATGATATATAGAATAATTAAAATAATGTTCATCAATATTATCTTATTACAATGTTTCTTATGAGTCATTAAAATATTAGTGAATAAATACTAAAATGTTCAAACAATACTTGCACTCTATCTCATCCCCACTAGTACTCATATAGATTCCTAAACACTTTGAAGAAGAAATTTAGAGAGGTATAGAGACAAAAAGATAGATGAAAAGCAACAATAAGGAATATTGATGGACTTTATCCATCAAAAAATTTATAAATTATTTTAATTTTCTATTTTGTTTTATAGCTGTGTGAATTTTATGATATAAAATAAATATTAATTATCAAAAGAATTAATTTAAAAATATTTAACATAATTTTTATATTGAAAATTATTTAGAAATTTTATCTATATTTAGAAAATTGATCTGATTTTAAAACTTAAAATTATAGGGAAAATTTCACATGTAATATGAAGTTCAAATTAATGAGCATATATATTTAGAAGAAAAACTCTGCAATGATTATATGTTATTTTATTAAAATTTTTACTTTTTACATGCTGACCTTTTGTTTTTATAGGAGATTTTTTTCTAAGGCCATATTCACACACTGCAACTACTTACTTGTAGAAAATGTGAAAAGTGGTTTGTAAAGATCTGTGCACAAGCACTAAGGGTCCTTGAAAGAAAAAGAAGGCAAACATTGTTGCAGTAGCTTGAACTCAGTCCAGAACAAGAGAACGTATCTTCTCCAATGAAATATTTGGAACTTGGGAAATTTTCAAAATGAATATATGTGGTTTTCCTGATTTTTGAATCTGAGTGATAAATATGGAATGCAGTACATAGGCCATAACTATAAATTTATAAATTTTCCCAGCTGAAGGAACACCACTTTGTCCTTTCTATCAACAGCTATTTCTTGTCAAGAATAGGAAGGGCTCCTTCTTACTGGAAGTCTGCTATTGAAAATACATCTCATGTCAAATTCAATTCCACTAGTCAATTTGTGTTGTGTATAGTCTCAATTTAGCATTGTGCTAAAGCACAAACAACGAAGAGAAAATGTCCTGAAGAATCTCAGAACTGTTGTTAATATGTGTAATAGAAGAATTTATTGCTATGGAAACCAGAAGCCAATGATACTGAGACCTGAAATGGTTGGGAAAGAGTTTTGAGGTCAGGAGTAGTGCTTAGCATATTCATGCTTGCTTATTTAATGCCTAGATCAATGTTACTCCAAAGCACATGCTCTTAAAAAATCGCATAACAGTGTCCCTAAACATAATAAAGTTAATAAAAATAACTAAGGCAATTAGAAACTAATATAAAAGATTCATTTCCAAGGCTTTCTCATTTTAAAAACTCCTGAATTTTTGCTAAACATAAATATCTAAAGATATATTCACTCTAAGTTCTTTTCAAAAAATGAACAAGTTTTGTAAGATACCTGATAAAAGGAAGAAAATGAAGTAGAGTGCACCACACACACACACACACACACACACACACACACACACACACACACACACAATCACAAGCAAAACAAAACAAAACAAACAAACCAAAAACACTTCCCTGAATGAAAGCTGAAACCGAGGTTTGGTAAGCTTTTATTTAAATTCTTCTTTATCATAATTATATTATAGAATATAATTCCAGTCAAAAGTCAAATAGTATATAGCTGTCATCTTTAAAATATATTGAGATAACTCAGTAGTTACCTGTATTATCCACCAACTCCTATTTTTTTATGAAAAGTAACAGAGAACTAGAATTAAACTTCAAAATTGTTTTGTTCAGAAATGTAATCTCTCACATGATATTCTGCTAACAACTGTTCAATGAATCTGACTTGAACCCACTTGATATTTCTGTGGTAATAATATTTGAAGCATGATCAATTTTAAGGAACAAAGATATAATTTCTGAATGGGAAAGTGAAATGGACATGCAAAATTGGCTCCTATAATGCAGTAGTAATGCAGTAGGAGTTACATCCATCATTCCACTCATGTCTTTTCTACTTAGGAGAAATACTAAATATACTTAGGGATGAAAGTACACACATTTATATCAAACAAATTGAGATTCCTATTTGTGGTAAATATATTGTCAAGTTTAAATTTCTCTTGGGAATTCATTGACTATCATTATTTTATAGATTCTGAAGTCTTCTGTAATACACATATAAAAATTACTTTTGTGCATTGCAAACTGTGGTCTTGTACAATAAGGGATGTGAGTACCAACAAATGAGATCTAATCATCATCTTTTCCAAGTCATAGAGATTCTAAAAAGGAGAACATGAAAAAAAATCTGAAATAATGTCAAAAACTGCCATTTTAAAGTATGCTAATATAAAACCTAACTGTGCATAAAAAGCATACAGGACAATCTTGAGCTTCTTAAACTTTTGTATGGTTCAGCATCACTCACGTGTTCAACCACGTGTGTTCTTTCCAAGGAGTTACTAGGCTATATCCTACAAAGTGACTAAGCACAGCATACGTTTGCCTGGACTTGGAATTTGCCAGTTTGCTCATACTGTAGTGCATGATCATTTTGGACTCCAAAGATTTGAGGACAACAGAGAATGTGATTTGGGGTATAGAAAGAACAAAACAAAAATCACTCATCTGCTATTTTTATTCAAAGTTCACTTTATAATTCCATGTTTATTAAATTCAGAGTATCCTTTTGCCCTTCAATTGAATTGAGAGACAAGACAGTTCACACTCTATGCAGCAAAATCTCTTTGGATACCACCCCAGGAGACATACGATATTCTCATTTCTGCTGAAGTTTATTTTTACTGTGTTTCAGATGGCAGATATAAATAAAATAACAATTAATTTTTTAAAAAGGAAGCTGCACAGAGTCTGTCATTTGATTTAGAATCACTGGGAATTAAGAAAACTCACTGGATAATATATCTATTCTCTTTCCAATCAAATGAATTCACCATTAGTAAATTGTCAACATAAATTAGATATTAAATTACATAGATTCTCTAAAGTAACAATTCCAAAAAGCCAGTCTTATAAGTAATCTATAACTATATTTCATCAAAAGATGGCATTACCAAAACCCTGTGGAACACTCTATTTGCATAACTTTTTCTATTTTTAAGTATCACACAATGCCTGGAATTTTTATATTTAAAAGAGAGCCATAATTATACGATGACTTGTTTCAACAATTAAATGAATATGAATGTTTTATGGGACCCTCAGCTGTTTCACTGGTGGGTAGGAAGATATTTTGGTGTTTCCTTTTATTTTGCATTTTTTTTGGTGCAAGCATGCATAAAGGTAACCTGCGTATCAGTATGGTTTACACAGATTTTATTTGTTGCTTTTACACTTTATTTCTTTACATTTTGTGTTTTTGCGTATACATATTCATGTGTGTGAGTCGGGGCACACGTGCATCATGGGGAAGTTGTGGAGATCAGAGGACATCCTTGGGTGTTTTGTCCTTGCCTGTGACCTTAAAACAGGGTAATTTGCTCTTAGTTACTTCATACACCAGACTAGCTGGCCTGTGAGCTTCTGGGGATTCTCTTGCCTCTGTCTCACACCTCCCCATAAAAACAGTGGCTTTTGGGTACTTGTGTGCTACTGTATCTTGTTTTACCCAAGTTCTGGGGATTTGAACTCAGAGCCTTGCACTTGCACAGCAAGAACTTTACCGCTGAACAATCTCCCCCACTCTAAGTAGTAAAGTTGTTAAATATATTAATTGGGGTTTGGAGAGGCAAATATTCCATGTGAACACTCTTCTGGAAGATGTTAATTAACATATGTAATCATGAATTTTCAGACCTCTCTCTGTAGTCCTTTTTTTAATAATAATTAGAAATTTAGAAAGCAGTACATAAGACAGTATGTGACTAGTTTTTGAAGATATACATTAGACCTTTTGTAGGCAGAGAGTATATGCTTATATCTATAAATTAAATATTAAATTACTAGCTACTTTTGCAATTATCTCACCTAGTTGTAAATACTCATATAAAATAATGATTGCTACATTTATAAAGAGCTTATTCTGTTCTAGGCATTCCCTAAACTTCTATTTTCCTATTTATAGAGAGAAACAATGCACAGAAAGATTGTGTGACTTGCCTAATAGGTACAATATACATAGCAAACTCATGAACCCAAACTCACAAATTAGCTACTCTAATATGAAGTGTGTTGTGACCATGGCTACAGGTGTCCTTGCCTTTTTTGCTTCAATCCCAAGAGTGAAAAAAACAGACTCCAGGAAGAGAGTTAATAACACCATTTCAATGGCTTTTGAGTATGAAAGTGATTGGTTCACCTTTAAATTATAATAGATACGACATTCTAAGCAAATAAAAATTATACTACAATAAACAAGGGGGTATCTGCTTTCTTTAATAGCCACCCTTTGCTTGACATATCGTGCTTATGCTTAGTATGCATTTGAATTAATGAACAATACAAAGGGCTTCGAAATCCTCTGTTGATTCATTCATTTAATAATCATGTATAAGATTTGTTGTTCAGTGATTATCAGTTATTGGAAAGTATTATATCCTATGCACTGAGGTATCAAATACTAATATGTAGACCCAGCTTCCAGGACCCCAAGATAACTTACAGAGCAAGCATTTTATTCTCTCAACTCTGTACACTGTTCCAGTTGCTGAACTTTTGATTTTGAAATGAAAGTGTGATCAGGTAATTAATTATTAAAATTAAAAATAAATTTGAGGCACTTGAGATGCTCATAAGAAACTATAGCTCAAAGAGAGAACTCCATGAAATTTCAAAATGTACCATTAGGAAAATAAGATTTTATATATATATATATATATATATATATATATATATATATATATATATATATATTACTATCTATATTATATATAATTTATAAATATAATACTTTGTAAAATTTTAGTTTTATGTTGTATAAAGTTTCAACCTGGCCTCTAACAGGTTAAAAACAATAAATAATAGATAACAAACTGCACATATTTATTTTTTCAAGAAGGAGTTTATTTTTCTTCAAACTATCTTCAAAAAGAATGTATTTTCCTTCAGACCAACACCTCCTTCCAATATGCATTGCTGTGCATCATAAAAAAGATACTCCAGGAGAGAAATGAGAACAGATCTCCTAGTTGAGCAGGTTTGCCGCATATTCTCTCCTCCCTAGTTATCTTTTGCCAGCACCATTCACCAGAGAATAATAAAATGCTGTTCACTAATTAGGGAGGGATTTTAAAATTTGTTTTTAATCATGTGAACTGCTGACATTTTTCATTTATATTTAAAAGGCAACCGTGGCAATTACTGAGGCTTTGAGTAAGTTCAATGGTGAATAAATACACCAGAACAAAGCCACATAGGTTTAAAAAGCCATAGCTCCCGTTTCTTGGTAATAGGTCAATTATGTTTTCAATGAAAAATATTTTCTCCAAGTCTCTCATTGTAGTTATTATTAAGTGTAATTCTGCAACAGCTCAGAGAAACTACAGGATTCTCATGGTTATTGCTGAAGAAAGAATGATGAATATATATATTTTTAAAATATACTATGGACAAAGATGGAGATTTACAGTCAGTAGAAATTGTGGGCTATATTTCAATTCTTCTGAACACCCAATATTGACCAGAGATAGACAAGTGTATCATTATGAGTTCAAGGGAAAAATAGAGATCATATATCCTATATGTAATAAGACAAATCAATAAAAATCAAGTTTATGAATATAATTGTGAAAGCAATGTCTATGGCATTTGAGAAGGTTTTTTTTAGTGCAGTGTTGGAAGGCACTGCATAAGCTGCCAGGGGAAGCTGGTCAATGACAGCTGGAGAAAAGAGACCACTGACATGAAATGCAGTCTGACTCCATGAATAAACTGAACACACTTCCTACTGGGAGAGAACAGGGAACCAAGACACGAACACTTCTGCAATGGAGGAGCCAAAGCCTGGGGGAGACAATAAATAGCTTTTAATTTAGCCAAGTAATACACTCAGTGATGGGGACCCCTTAACTGAAATTGGGGACTCAGGGTGAAATATACTGGGAACCAAAATCTTGGGACCCCAAAGAGAAATGCACTATAGGAATGATTTACAAAGAGCTACTAACAGTAGAATCTAGCCAATTCAGAAATGTGTCTCTCAGGTAACCTATACTGATCTCACTCTCTGATGGAGATTCTGTTTGTATTTTTCAGAAATCTCTAAGAGACCTGTGGATCCTCCAACTCTACCAAGGAGCCACAGGCCAATGGCTGACATCCTGGAAAGAGATGAGCCACACCAGACTTACTATGGAGGATCTACATGGAACCCCACAGAGAGTGGTGGGATAAACAAGAGACTTATAACCACAACCAATCAGTCAACCCAGGATAAGCCAGCCAGACACCAATGATTTCAACACAACCTAAAGTAGAAGTACAGAGACCCCTAAGACCTCAACAATAAAGCAGCCTTAATACTCACCCACCATTACTCAGGGAAATGAGCAGAAGAGGGGGCCAAAAGATTGTAAGAGCCATGGTGGAGGAGAATATTCAGAGACATGCCCCCCCAGTAACAACACACAAAGAGGGGTGGAACTGTGTTGACTCCTAGGCTATCCATAACCTCCTAGCTCATGGACTGATCCAGACTACCCATGGAGGAGGATATCCAGCTGATTGGGAACAGGGGGTGGGGAAATTGGGGAACTGGGGACATCAACACATTATTTGCTCATTCAATGTATCTAATTATGGATAATAAAGAAAAAAAACCTTTTTTTGACAGCTACCATAACTATAGACAAAAACATGATAATTCCCTCCACACTTACTGTTGTCCCTGTATGGAATCCCCTCCCCTTCCAATTAGTCTCTATTCCATTTTGATGTCATCCTCTTTTCCTTGTATTATGAAGGTCTGGAATGATGAAGTCATGAATACCAAGGCCATCCTATATCTGGAAGAATGCAATGTAGGCCTACCTTTCCTTTGGCTGTTTCATTCTTTCTGCCAGTTCTTCTGTAATGGACCCTGAGAAGATGTTCCCAGGGACATATCTGGTGTTTGACAAAAGGGTCTGAAAGATTGGCAGAGAGCTGACAATGGGAAATAACCTTTGGGAGTTATTACTTCTGGGAACAAAGGCACTGTTTGTGACCAAGGGACTTGCCTTAAAAGTTGCAGAAAAGAACTTTTCTTAAATTAGGTAGCAAAATTCTATAACTTTGTTTGGGACTGATTGGGAATCTCTGAAGACACACTCTCTCAGAGCTTTCTGGGGTTCTAATAGAGGAGAAATGAGCTTGACCTAAATCTTTCATTTGTTTTTAATGGCAAGAGAGAGGCATAATAAATGTGGGGCTAAGGAGACAAAAGGAACCTTGGCCTTGAGGGATGTTAGTCCTGCTCATGTAGTTATTACAACTAAGTCTTGAAGCCAAGAGATGTCTGTCACTATGTAGGGTCATGTGCTCTGACCCTGGCATCATTCCTGAGAGCAAGAGAGAATGATTTGCCTGTGGGCATGCTGGTGAGTTTGAAAGATAGAAACTTTCAGTTTCGGTGACTTTGAACTGACCTGACTTACTGCCCAAAGAACAAAAATGTGATGGTTTAATAGAGAAATCTTCATTGTAAGTTATTAACTATCTCTCTCATGCTTGGTTTCTTAAAAGTTTGGGAGAGATAAATCACTCAGGATCTCAAACTTTATATTAATTTAATTAATAATTCATTTAACTGAAAGAACAATATTAGCCATATTTTTCAAGTATTTGCAGAAAAAATCACTTAATAGATTTTTAATTCCAAAAATTAAGATGTAAAGGTGTGTATATGTTATAACATGTTTAAACAAGAGTTTTTATTCGTTGACCAAAAGAATTAGCTGTTATGATTTAATGAACAATATTTTTTCTGTTCTCAGAGGCAGAGTTAACAGGACTTTACCCAATCATATATACATTTATCCAACAATACTTTTTTATAGAAAATATTTGCAGTATGCTGAATGTCAACCAATGTGAAAGAAAAGGAAAATACATACTCACATTACATTTTTACTCTAGCCAAAAAGAAGGAATTTAATGCAGTTAAAATACAATGACCTTGCCTCTTCTCTGTGCAGCAGACACAAAAAAATGAAGTACACTAGGTGATAAAGAAGATTTTTTTAAAAAGAAAATATTTAAAGTGAGACTTGAAGTATAGGATTAAGGATCAGGAGTGGAACCAAGATGCTATTTTAGGCAAGGCTAATGACAAAAACATGGATAGATAGTTTCATAACCAAAAAAACAGATTGAAACCCTAGCAGCAAAAATGCTTATTAAGATATGAAACTGATAGGGAAAAATCAGCAGCTGGGTTATACAGAGTCTTGAAATATAGCTAAAATATTTGAATTTATGATTTCATGCTTATATGAATATTAAAATTCTGGTCATGATGTACATAAAAATTAATAAGGATGAAAACATCAACTATCAGGTATTTGTATGGCATGCATTGCAGACAACGGGAGTAGATTGTGAACTGTAGTTTGTGAATGTTTTGGAAATAGACAAAAGTGGGGCTGAAATGAAACCATGAAATGGTGGTTTGGTTGCTCTGACTAGTGTGATTCAGTCTGGGGTCGCTGAAATTATTAGTATATTTGGGGAATGGCATGTTGTGTGAACAACAAACTTTCAAGGAAATTGAAACATTTTGAACACACTGAGAAAATGGTGGTGTAGGATTTTAGTGAGGAGTTGCATATCTCAGTATCTGAATTGGGATCTTGAATGAAAAGTTGATGCTACAGTAAAACTTTGGACATCCTCCCTCATGAGGGTTATTGTAATGAAGAACATTTGCTTAAATTTCTGAGTTCTTCACGTCAGAGATTTTGCCTTGGGATCACTGGGTCCTCATTATGTTTTCTATTCTCCTTTATATCCTTGTTTCTCCTCCTCTCATTCCAAGTCTATAAATCTCTAGGGACACTAAAATAGAATAATATGTACCCATATTCTCAACAATCAGATATAGAAACTTCTAGCATTTGGATTACAAGTTTAAAGTTTTTGTCATTATATAACTTTTATGCAAAGCTGATACATGATAGTATAATGAAAAAAATTCTGCTACATTAAAGCTGGTCTCATAAAACCAGGAAAATGATATATGATATATGATATATTCTCAAAATTTATTTTCAGCTTATGACATTATTGTGTGAAGGCAGGCTATCACTATGGTGCTGACTGGGAGAAGGTTAGTTCACTGAAGACATTTCTTTGGAAGGAATATTAAGACCCAAGACCCTCCACTTTTTTCTCTTTGCTACGTGATTGCAATGAGTTCAGCAGCTTTGAATCAGTACGCGTTCTCTGTCATGATGCTCTGGGTCATATGGATCTCAACTCAATGTAGCCAAACAACAGGCAATTGGCTGAAATCTCCCAAACTGTGAGCCTAACTAAACATTGTTTGTAAGTTGATAATCAAAGATATTTTGAAATGGTTATAGATAGATGACTAAACTGTATTTTCTCAGATCATTTCCAATATTCCTTCACTTTTATCTTTTTCATAATCACCATTCTGACATCTCACCAACTGCAATGTAGGGCATTATTTTCACATACCTCTTTACTATGTCTCTATCTTATTTGTAAAGAAATTCATTTGGAATTTTTGTCCGTTATAAATTATCATGATTATCTTGCTGTGGAGATGCTTTAGTATTTTTGCCTATTCTGAATATTCGCCCATTGTCAGGTGTATAGTTTGCAAATGATTTATTTGATTCTGTAAGAAGTCTTTTCATCTGTTTGTAATTTCGTTCGGGTAAGAAAGTATGTGTTAATTTCATTTGTCTATTTTTTTTTATTTTTGGCCTGTTTCTATTTCTTGTTTAAAAATCCTTTCACAAGTGATATGACAGATAATTTCTGTGTTTTATATCAAGTTTTAAATCAATTTGACTTTATATGATGAGAAATACGACTAACTCTTCTTTAAATGGCCTTCTAGTTTCCCCAGCACCATTTACTATAGAGATTGTCCTTGCCAAATGTGTGATTTGTTAAAAATATGTATAAGTTTCATAGTTATAGTTTTGAGTTATCTATTCTCAACCATTGGTCTATGTATTTTATGTCAATAAGTTACTTTGGATATTATAGGTTTGTAGAATAATTTGAAGTCAGATAGTGTGATATCTTCTGTTTTTTTTTTTTTTTTTTTTTGCTCAATTGTGTTGGTTCTTTGAGAATTTTGATTTCCATACAAAAGTTAGGTTCTTTGAGAATTTTGATTTCCATACAAAAGTTAGTATTCTAAAAAATCCTCACTAGGTAGAAGATTTTATAATGGTTACTTTAAATGTGTAGATAACATCCATTAATATGAGATATCATTCAATTTATTTGCTGTTGTAAGAAAACCTTCACCCATCTTCTGTAAACAAGCCTAATAAACTCATTGGTTCAGCAAGCTGGTTTTGGTGTAATTTTCCTTTGCTCTATGGTTTGTGCCCTATCTAGAGAGAAGATGTGTGTTCCTATCACCCCAGGGAAAATGTTTCCTGTGACATTGGCATATTGATAGGTGATGGATTTTTCCATGTTGATTTTGTATCCTGACATTTTACTTAAGTCTTAATATTTCTAACCAAATTTCTCAAGCTGTGTCATATGAGGGGATTCACAATCAGAGACATGTATTTTTCTTGCCATCTGCTCTCTGTTTTTCATTGCTTTTGGCACATGAGTTCATCACAGAATGATAACAGGCAAGAGTGCCCATAATGAGATCCAATTTTAATTCTGGCATATTTTGACCCTGGTAGTTGTAATTAATTTTCTTTAAGGAAGAATGAGACCTTATTGCCTCTATTCTGCTATTTTGGTGACTGTACTCTCATGGAATCCCAATCTCTTATTTTGAACACTGATTGGTATTCCATTGTATTGATTGAAACACAATGTTTATTCACCTATTATGATTCTAATTAGTCCAACTATTGGAAGCTATGCATGAGTCTTCTATAAACAAATAAATGCAGATATTTGTTTCCTGAAGTGAATTTGTTTCATTCCTTCCAATCGTGAGAATTGTCACTATTTCACATTCTTTCCTCTGTTAGCTAGAGCTTCCCATATGCTGGCGAGTGGGAAAGATAACGGGGCAAAAAATCAATGATAATCTCCAATTTTCCTTGATGCTTGATTTGTATATTTTAGTTAGTCTTACTATCAACTATATTGAATTCATAAAACATGGCATTAGAAATTTGTAATTTTCGTATAACATGATGAAAAATTTGGTTGTAATAGTCAAAAAAGCAATAAAGGAAAAATTGTCAGCAAGTGACTTATCATTTTGGCATTTTAATGTGCTTGCTTGAAAATAGAAATTAATACTATAAACGAACTTGTCTAAAAGAGGGAAGTTTGCCCATGAATACTATGGGAGTGACCAGTTGTTTTCTGCTTGAATTTTAGGTTACTCCATAGAAGAGATTTCATGCCTGGAACTGTTATAAGCTTATGGCTTGGAACCGAGACCCCAAGGAGGAGACGACTACTATGGTTAAGCCAAATGGACAGCATGTCAGACTGCCTTCTAAATATCTATATTTGTTCCCATAGGTTAATACTTCAGGACACATTGGTTGCAGGGGTGTCTTATTTTAATGGACAGTGATTAATACAGAAATATGTAGCTGACAAAATTACTGAAAGTAGCAAAAAAGTAATATATTTAGAAGATTCTATTCAAATTGATCATCTATCCAGTACTGATGTGAGTAAAAACATGATGAAAAGTTTTCCTAAAGACAGGCCTTCATATACAGTATGTTGAAAAAAAATGCTTCCTTGTTTTTACAGGGTACAGGAGCTGAATAAAGAAGTATGATCTCAGGGACAATTGGCAAAATGTATAACCTAATACTATAAATCCCCTAGAAGAGAACATAGGGGAATTTTCCTTGAAATTATCCTCATAATGATTTTTTGACTAGCACACCATAAAATTTCTGTACAAAAGTACGTAGTGGTTTGAATGTATGGCCCCATAGACCCAGGCTTGCAACTTGAATCTCCAGTGGATGGAACACTATTGGGGAAGCTGTGTGTCACTGGGGGAAGATCTAGTAACTTAGCCTTTAGGTGTGTTCAGAGCAGTCTGAGCTCTGTCTGGTCTGTGGTGATGGCTGAGCGTGATGTTTCTCTGCTTGGGTTTATGGAAATGAGCCAGTTTCTTCCATCATCGATGGTGTTACCCTGGACTCTGTAAGCTTGAAATAATTCCTTTCTTCTCATAAGATATATCTGGTTGGGTATTTGTACCAGCAACGTGAAGCTAACTGAAACTATGAAAAACTAAAGAAATGAGAAAACTACAAACCACAAGACTTCTTCTGCTCAGCAAAAGAAATGATAAAAATCAAAAGGGCAACTTACTGACTTGTAAAGGCCATTAGAACTGATAACTGATTAAGGTTAATAATGAAATATATACAGGATCATTATAATACAATAGCAGATATATAAAAATATCAACTTTTAAAAGGAGCAGAAGACCAGATCATATACTACTTTCCAAGAGATGTTATACAGGCAGAAGAGAGATATGAGGAGGTTCCGAGCTTTGGTCAAAATTAAGGAAAGACAAATTAAAACCACTCTGATGTATTGTCATTCATTTGTTGAATGTTACTGAAAAATCCATGGCAGAAAGCATGTGGCTAAAACAGTATGGAGAGGAGAGAAGCCTACTCCACTGTCGGTAGGATTGCTGATTAGTCAGCCACTTTGGAAAACATCCTGAAGGTGTCATGTGAAAAGCAGCACTAGAACATAAACAAGCAATTTCCTTTTGGGTAAGTGGCTACAGGAGATGACATTGCCATTCTTTAAAGTTTTCTGCTCTCCATGTTTAGTGCAGCATTATTCACAATGGCCAAGAGATGGAGATGGCCTGAAGATATACTGGGCACTGCACCTGTACAAGAAAGGAGATGTTGCCATTTGCCTCACATGATAAAGAGCTTCATGTAAAAGGAAGGAGGCAAGACACAAGCATTGCATCGTCTCACTTACAGAATCAAAATAAAGTATAAAACTCAAGTGCACAGAGATGGAGAATAAAAGTGCGTATCCAAGCAGAGAAGAGGTGGGTGGAGAAATGGCGGAAGAAGTGTCTAGAATGACAAATGTGTGAGATGATCAAAACTAGACATTTCCTGTGCAACGCGAGGGCTATACTTTAAACATTGCATATGGAAATTTCCTTAAATTGGTTGTGGCTGTTTCCTTGCCACCAATAAGTCAGATATCATGCGAGAGCATCAGTATGTGCATTTTACTCACCATAGTGCCCATCTGTTATTTATATGTATCCATTAGAGCAGAGCAAACCTCATGTATATACAGTAAGCTTATATTTTCACAAATATTTAAGAAATTAAGACCAAAAGAATTCTGCATTTAAGGACACACTTCAAGATACTAATAAATACAAAGAATTTTAAGAGTCACACACATAGAAATGTCAATATATGAGGAATTAGGAATTCCAACATTCCTGTTTTAGGTATTATACATTGTATGTACTTATCAAGTTATATACTATATTTATAAATATTTGCTACCATGAAAAATAAAGTGGGAGAGGGGGAGAAGGAAGAATCTAGAAAGATCAGAGATAGTAGCTTTGAAACTCAATTGTCTTTACTTACTGTGTGTGCTTACAACAGCAAATGTGTAATCTGAGTCACTAACCCTGAAGGTGGGAAAACGTATACTTGATGTGAATGTAGATATGAATATCAAGAAACATATCATGATAGCTTTATTATTAATAGCTGAAAATATGTTTTGCAACTTTTTTACCATTGATAAGTTTATTTCATATCAAATGTTAATCTACATTTACTCAGAAAGGATATTTGTCTCCCACTCAAAAGACTGGTATAATTGTTTTTGTTATTCTCTGGTTCATAATTTCAAATGTATATCATGTTTTATTTGACCTTATATTAATAAATAAATGTAGTACATTTTTATTGAATTCTTCTGCCTATATTTTATCCCCATATGAGAATCTTTCCAAAATTGACCAAGGTTTATTTGACCAATAAATTATTGATGCTGTCCTGCTGCTTAAATTTATTCTTATTGGAAAATGATGTACATATTCTAGACTTGAACAGGTTTCCTAGTTGAAGCCAAAAATCTGACTCTACAAAATCCTAACAAATTACTGCATCTATCAGATGTCAGAAACTATATGAGAAGGAAACTTAAGCACAACTCTCATTCTGAAATGAATTTCCCAGTTCAGCACTCCCTTAAGCTACGAATCTATATGTTATCCATTCTACCTTTGTTGCAGTTTTCTGTTTTGTCTTCATCTTTGATGGCTGCCTGAGTTTTCCCAGTGCAAGTAAAGCTAACTCACATGGATTGGATTGCCTCTTGCTTTTAGTTCTTAACTTTATCCCTGCAGCAGCCAGCTTCAGATTGCTGGTGTCCCCACACACTCCTATCCAGCTATGTGATTTCCACAAAACACAGCTAGTCCTAAAATAGTAGACTGAGGCAAACCATATCAATACTTCAATTATACTCCTATATATCACCCCTTCCATATAGAAACCCAATTAGAACTGATATTTTTAAAGCCAGACCTATGATGTCCTCTTTCAAGGTGACAAACCTTCAACATACAAATTGGAAAATTAAAAAAAATGGGAAAAAAATCTCAAGAAACCTAATGAATAGTATACTGCTTATAATAGCATTGTTGTGTGTTAATATGA
The DNA here is from genome assembly GCA_004024765.1 of Zapus hudsonius. Classification (NCBI taxonomy): domain Eukaryota; kingdom Metazoa; phylum Chordata; class Mammalia; order Rodentia; family Dipodidae; genus Zapus; species Zapus hudsonius. The sequence goes on from PVHP010013681.1 coordinate 15,904, forward strand.
TAAAATTGTGAATGAAAGTCTAAATGAAAACCACAAAATATGCTTTGGAAAAATGAATGATCTTAGGAAATGGAGATGTGGTTAAAAAAAAAAACAACACATGTTAACATACTGATTCCCCCACATTCAATACAGTCATAATCAAAACTTCAACAGTCTGTTTTAAGGAAATTTACAAATTGTTCCTTAAAAAAATCCCAACAAGTTGTTTCTAAATAGAAAGAACCTGAGTAACCCACACTTTTCTTTTTTCTTTTTTCTTTTCTTTTCTTTTCTTTTCTTTTCTTTTCTTTTCTTTTCTTTTCTTTTCTTTTCTTTTCTTTTCTCTCCTCATTGAATAAGGTGATGGACATTTGAGCCATGTTAGAAATGTCCCCTAACTTAAATCTGCAGCTTTTCGTTTAGTTTGAAAACAGTTCAGATCTCATCTACATTGTCCATTCTTCTATGTAGAAGGGAACATAGTTTTTGAAAATCTACTTTGTTGTTGTGAAGTTTTGTTTACTTTGAAGGGCCGAGGTAGGGGAGAAGGAACAGATAGAAGGAGTGTGACAGACTTTGCTATTTTGTTAAATCTATAAATTGGGATTATTTATTCACTTGGGTATCCAAACGATGAATCTTTTTGTTCCATCTGTATTTTCACCAGGTTCTCGGTGTCTTCCAGGGATCAGTATTACTTCTTAGACTTGGCTTGTTCTTATTATTCTAATGCTTTTAGGTGGATGGTTAAGTAATTAACTGATGTCTCAATTACCCCATACTGAACACCAATAGCCCCACTGAGGTAACCCCCATGGAAAGTGGGCCTGGGAGAGAAGGGATATAAGACTATAACCTTTGTAAATTTAATTAATTAATTAATAATGATAAAACAATAAAACTGGCAGAAATGTATTAGCTACACAAGTAAGATCACAATAAAATAATCATAATTTTTAGGTTAAAAAACCTAAGAAGTGAGTTTGAGAACAAATTTTTAAATTATAGAATTATGACTATTTTACTCATTAGGTTTGACTTTAATTCAGTTTTGTCAACTACTTAGTATTATTTAACGAATCTAGACACATATCATATCACATTTTCTTTAAGAATTGTATCTGTGATTCACAACTAAGCTAATAAACCTAGGTATTTTACATAGTGGGATAATAAATATGGACATGGAGGAATTTTTATATAAAAGTCACTTTAATTTGGGAAGGGATATTTAGTGAGACTTGGTACAGATAGATCATATATAAGTTTTGTTTGCACTTTTGAGAAATCTCCATCCTCATTTCAATAGTAGCTTAACCTAGTTACTACCCAAACAAAAATGTAGAAAGTGTTCCTGTCCCCTATGTAGTCTCAGGGTGGCCGGTTCCTTCCCTCACTGAGCTGTTGACCAAAGTGACCCATGAGGTTCCAAAAACAAGACAGAATTCTGTCAAAGCCCTTAAATACCACCCCCAAGGCCTGAAGCAAAACCCTGTTGCTGAAGAAACCACAGAATGCCATCAATCAGCATCGAGAGACCCTTCAAGGTCCGGGAATGGTGACCAGCCCCCAGATGCCAGTTAGTACAATGCTGGAAGGCACTGCACAGGCTGCCAGGAGAAGCAGATCATTGACAGCTGGAGTAAACAGAGATCACTGGCATGAAACACAGTCTGCGGCCATGAATAGGCTGACCATACCTCCTACTGGGAACGAACAGTGAACCAAGAAAGGAGAACTCCTGAAATGGAGAAACCTGGGCCTGGGGGAGACAACCAACAGCTTTTAAATTCGGCCAAATAATCCACTTAGTGAGGGGGAGTCCTTGACTGCAACAGGGGATTCAGGGCGATAGGCACCAGATCCCATACTCTTGGGCTCACAAGAAAAGATGCATTATGGGAGCGATAGACGGGGAGGCTACTAAAAATAGAATCTAAGTAATCCAGAATTGTGTGTATTTGTTAACCTGTACTGATCTCACTCTCCGATGGAGATTATGTTTGTATTTTTCAGGAAACAGCGAGAGAGCTGCTGCCCATCTATTCCTACCATCCCACCAGGCAGATAGCTGAGATCCTGGCAAGAGATAAGCCACCACAGTCATATCATGGAGGATCCATGTGGAACCCCGCAGAGAATGATGGGATGAACAAGGGACCCACAGCCACAGTCATTCAATCAACACAGGATAAACCAGGGTGACAGACACCAACAATTTTAGACACAAAGATCCCTAAGCTTACAACATTAAAGCAGCCTTATTACTCACCCACCACGACTCAGGGAATTGAGCGGAAGAGGGGGCGGAAAGATTGTGAGAGCCATGGTGGGGGAGACTATCCAGAGGCATGGCACCCCTCAGTAACAACACACTTGGGTCAGGAGAACCTGGCTGAGTACTAGGCTATCCTTGGTCCCCTGTCACAAGGACTGATCCAGACGACCCATGGAGGAGGATATCCAGCTGATTGGGGATGGTGAGGGGGGCATTGGGGAAATGGGGATAACAACTCATTGTTTGCCCACTAAATAATGTAATTCATTATGGACTATATATATATATATATATATATATATATATATATATATATATATATATATATATATATATATATATATATATGATGGGAAAGCTCCAAAATGTCAGAGAGAGAATGCTTAGGGTTTCAATTGTAATCCAAAGAACAGAAATAAAGGAAGAAAAGGAAAACTTAAAAAAAAGAAAGTGTTCCTGCCCCCATCAAATCTGCCGACATTCATTTTTCATTTTCTTAATGATGACCATCAGTTGCATTCCACTATTTTATGATAATATTCTAGACATTATTTTCAAGATTTTTTTTCTGTTAAAATCTTCTTCATAGTCTAAAATTTATTTATTTTGGAGAAATATTCGTGGTTTGCTGAGATGTATTTCACAGCTCTTTGTAGATACCCGTTAAGTCCATTTGATTTATGGTCTAGTTTGCTGCTGAATTTTCTTAGTGAAATTTTGTCTGCATGATGTATGCGCTGTTAAAGAGTGGAGAATTGGTGTCACCAATTGATATTATATCTGAGGTTGTGCATCTATTTATGTTCAATAATGTTTGTCTTATGAATCAGGTTCATGAATGCTTGCTGAAAATATGTTTGTGTATTGTATTATTACTTTCTCCTTTCTGGGACAAAATATTCAACCAGAAACAGCTTGTGGCTCTGTTGACTTTAGGGATATGGCCATTCAGTTAATTATTTATATCAGTTACCCTTCATTATGCAAATTTGCCTATTTGTTAATTTATTTGGCTAGAAAGCCATTCAAACAAATTGTATAATGTTGAAACTACAATTATACAAATTAAAACTCCTTGGAAATTAAGTTAGTATGACCAATTTCATTTCATAAATTTAGCAAAAAGAAATATTATGCTATAACTATGTAGGAAAATGCTCACATGTCATTTTCACAAAATTGAATTAGCTATATTGTTAGAATGACTGCTGAAGAGGAAAAACATTCACTTCAACCACTGACCTTTATGGCAGCTTCATAGCCTAGACACAAATGAGCTCATTTGACTAGATTTCTTCTCCCATGATAGTGATCTCAGTCCAGACTAGTTTGAAAGTAACTGGAACTTATATGTCAAACTATGTGGTGTTTATTCTAATCAGAGATGTACTAAGGTTTTGCAGACATGAAAGTAATTGAAAAGGATTGCACATTTTATAGTGAAATTCAAAATGCTAAAATGTATTTTATCATAGAAAGAACTTCTCTATATTATATATACATTGCATATAGTAGAATGTTCTTAAATTTCTCTTTCATTTATAACCTCTAAATTTTCCATTTATATTCTCCTGGACTGAACTTAAAAATGTCACTCTATTCATCTAATGCATCTTGATCTAGTTTGTTTTATTTTCTTGCTAATATAATATACCCTGTTTGAATGACTCTATCAATAAGCCTTAGATATATTCAATTCAACTCTTTATATATTATCTTTATCTTGTACATTAAAAGCAAATGAATAAACATGGTGGTAAACAGTCCTCCTTAATCAGTGTGTGAGTGGAAGAGACAGAAGTAATCCATGATTTTATATCTGCCTTATCATAATAGATAAAATATTCATACAGAATAGTGATTTTTGCTATTTTGTCAATTACTAATAAAAAATTCAGATAATCTACTATCAACATTCAATATGATATATAATATATATATATATATATATATATATATATATATATATATATATATATATATATATATATATATATATATTACATATATATATATGTTTCAGTGTAAACAGTTGTGTATCTTTTGCTTGGGAGAATGAATAAGGAGTCACTTAGAGAAACATGTTTGACTCAAAGCAACTGCATCAAAATTTCTCATCTCAGCATGGTGATGATGTCATGAAAGCTACATTAATGAATTATCACTTCACTTAAGCTCCAGCCTCCTTTGTATTCTAGCACCCCTAAAACCACATACAGTGGGTAGGCACCAGGACACGCAAGGAGAAATCTCAGATGATGGTCTGCTGATGTCTGTTCATCCTATAAATGAGTGGTAATCACCCTATTATCATAACGATATACCTAGATGTCACTGTATTGTTTGGCCTTGTATTGCTATGACTGTGGAGCCAAGACATTCTTTAGGTCACCACAGAAGTCTCTACTCCACGATGGACATGATCAAGATGCTTCACGAGGGAGCAGTTATACCACAGCATTGGACATGTTTCCTTCAGCTATTGCATTCCTCCCACCCCCTTCTCTAAGACATTCTCTGAGTCTTGGAAGGGGTATGCGTGTCTGACATTTTCCTCTGAGTAGTAGACCACATGCCATAGTAATATTATTCTTAGTTGTTTAACTATTTATGAGCCGCCTTGATAAATCACTGCCAGTTGCAAAACATTTTCTTATTTGGGGCTGATAGAAGAATAAACACATGAGCATAAACACAAGTGATAAGACTGCAATTCTACAGGGACATTATGTCCTCTTCACAAAACAGTTAAAGCAGCCTCCCAACTGGATATTATCACAACTCCAGCCACATGTTTTAACCTTATATTGCAGTGCTCAACATGGGTTGCTTAATGTGGATCAGGACTGAAACTCAATTAGAAAACTGGTCATTGCACCATACTATCATGCCACCAGTGGGCATATCTTCCTGGCAAGTTGATATCATAATATCCTGGACTCATAACAGAGGATATTTGGTAACAGTTCTACCACAGTAGCCTACATAGTGCCTTCTAAGACTATGAATTGTAGCCAGCAATGCAGCACCTTCTTAGTTTCTAGGTCAAGCTTGATTTCCCTGTATCCCATAACCAGAGCATGGAGTATCTTCCCAATAGGGCTTTACTATTTAGTTCTGGTGTGCAACTAGCAGCAGTGATAAGAGCCTATATTTGAAGCTTGAAGGACCACCCTGGAAAACAATCTGTAACACACTTCTGTCACTGGGATTTTTATCTGACAACCTTGTGTGATCTGAGAGTGCCTTTTCCTACTCACACACAGTGCCTTCAGTGTTTACACTTCTTAACTAGTGTTTATCCTGTTCTTGCAGATGGTTTTCCAAATGTCTGTGACATTCAGAGGTTAGCATTACATAATGAAATCTTTTCATAGAGGTTGGGTAGTATCTTTAAAGGCCCATAACCATCTGCTTCAAACTAGTATCAGTTTTTTTCTGACTCATCAGTTCAAAGGAGCAAAACAGACAGAAAAACATATATACATATACAACAGCAAGAACTAAAGCAAATTTAGCTCTCTATAATCTAGCCTCTTTCGTCACCAAATCTGGTTGCTGGAAGACCCATGGGCAGGCTAATAGTCTCCATTTCCTCAGGTTCCTATTTGCACCAAACACAAGATCACCTTTGAAAAACTCATCAAGGGTAATATATTAGTTATATTACTATTTTACTTACTCTGACCAAAAACACCGACAACAAGTTGCTTAAGGACAAGGGTTTATTTTGGCTTACAATTCTGAAAGGGACAGTCCATCATGGCGGGAAAGGCATGGTGGCAGGAGCAGGAAACCAGCTGGTCTCATTGCATTTGATCAGGAAAAGAGAGAGCAAGGCTGGACTATAGAACTTCAAGACTCCCCTGAGAGTGATCCACTTCCACCAGCAAGCCTTCATCTCTTAATGGTTAAAGAATTTTTCCCAAATAATACAACCAGCTGGGGACCAATTCTTCAATCACAGGAGCCTATGAGGGACAATTTAAATTCCAAGTACAACAGGTGGCAGGCAGGGTTTACCAAGTCCACCTCGGCATATTTCCCTTCAAGGGAAAAATACAGATAGTTCACCCTTTATGAGATAACTGTCACTTCCTGGGGACTGTGCAGTCATTTTTACCTGAAATTTTCTAGTCCTGAAGCAGTTAGATTCTCATTTTGCTGACAAAACCCAAGCCCAGAAACAGCTTTTGGAAGGAAAAGGTTCTTTTTTAGTTCACAATTTCAACCGGAGGTTTCAACAGGGTGTGAAAACATGCAAGGAGCATAGTGCAGAGACAGCAAGCAGAGTGCAGCGAGCAGTGCTGGGCTAAAGCATCCCAAGCCTGCCCTAGTGACACACCTCCTCCAGCAAGGATCCATCAAGAAGAAAAGCTCTGGGAAGGTGATTAGACATGATGTTTAATAGCAAACACATGAAGCTACAGGGGCATTTTACATCTAAACACCTCAAATCCCATGCCCATTATCCCAGCATCAATGGGAATTGCCTTGAACCAAGACACATCTGGTTCCAGAATTGAACCTACTAAAGCCCCTGGTTTTGCATGTTAGCAGGGCATCAAAAAGCCACAATTTCCTAGAGCCTTCTAGTCACTCTGCATGTCCCTTAAAGGAAGACAACTTTGGCCATTCCACAGGGAAGCAGCTACAGTAGCTCCCTCTCCATGTGATCACCTACCATAGCAGCCAGTTCACTATGAACTACCAGTGTCCCTGACATCCACCTCTCCAGGGATCTGGCATTCAGGCTGTTAAGCATAGCATGAAGCAACTCTTGCCCCATTTGTTTTGAATGACCAAGACAGGCCTCAATAGCTACTTTTACTTTTTACACCTTGATTGCTTTAGTCCTTTACAAACCTGATTTACACTGTAGTCCAAGTCACTCAGAGCCACAAGAGCATTTCCTACAATGGTCTATCATGGGAATCATCAAGACCATTAAAGCCTAGAACAATCACATGATATCTGCTAAGTTACCTGCTTTCTTATCTCTTCTGTGAACACACTACTATCCAGACTTGGAAACTGAGCATGAGACATTCTTTCTGTCATGTTTGGCTCTCTCATTATCATTGGCACCTCATGTTGTCCAGCACATGACAGCATGGCCAGCTTACTATCCCATCCAATACAGGTTACTTTCAGAGACTGGAATATGTTCTTGATCTATCATCCATGTTTGTGCATCCCCGTCATTTCTCAATGGTCCACATAGATCACTATGTATAGGATCTAGAGGAAGACATGCCCACTAGGATTTTCCCCTAGGACAGTCCACCCTGACTTTCTCTCTGGTAACACACCTTAGCATCCTTGGAATGCCTCTTTACCCATAGCCACAGCCATGCAATTTCTGTCACAGCAATAAAACATGGTGTACTATACCACATTGGAAGCAAATGGAGATATGGGGATTCCTCCTATGAACATTCATCCCTCAGATACGTCATGCTCAATTGCACATCATTTTACACATGGCAGCAACCATAGAACTGCTTTTCCTAAACTCATCTTTGGTTGTATCATGTCACTACTCAGTTGCTTTTATGCTTCTACACGTGCTCATGCGTGTTTGTGATGTGATGTGTGCTATGCACAGACGAGTGAATGCCCCATGCATGCACTGGTGGGAACCAGAAGAGAATGTCTAGAAACCTTTCCTTGAAATGTGGTCTGTTCCTCAATCCAGACTTGCAGTCTCTGAGTGAATCCCAGCAATTCTTCAGCCTCTGCCAAACCCCATTGGACTGGGGTAAGATATATGTTGCCATGCTTAGCTTTCTACATTGGTTCTGGGGTGTAGAATTTGGCTGTCTTTGGCTAGAGAGGCCCTTGTGCTTAAGTGACAAGTGTTCTTCATTGCTGAGCTATCTCTTTTGCACAAGGGGGCTAATTTTGTTGAATGACTTTTCTTGGGAAGATAAGAGAAAAAAATGTGTTTATAGTAGATAGGAATCCAACCAAACAAAGTAACATATCTTTCAAAGTCTAGTTTATTATACCAAATAATCTGTCATGGTTATTTATAGGTGTCTTGATCACCAAAATACAGCTTTATCACCCCAATGTTCCATCTCAGAATGGGAGGTGATCTCAGAAGAGCTACAGCAATCGAACCACCTTCAGTTGACCTTCCACCTACTATTCTTATAATCCCAAAATAACAGCCAACTGGGGAAGGAAGTGGGGAGTGGTAGTGTGTGATGCCCACTCCTGTGAGAGAATGTTAACTGTGTTAGTCAGGGTTCCTTAGAGGAAGTGAGTTGATAGAATGGATTATAATAAAAGGGAATTTATTGGGATAGCTTATGACAGTCCTACAATAGCAGTCTGCAGGCCCACAGGTGAAGAAACCAGGAGCTGTTCAGTCCACATGGCTGGATGCCTCAGCAGTCCCAATCCAGCCCAGAAGGCCTGATGGCTCCCTAGGGAGTGGCTGCTCTTCAGTCCACAATGTGAGGCCAAGGAAACTGGGTTCCAAAGTCCAGGAAGGGTAGGAGAGCAGGATGTGAGAGCAAGTCACAAATAAACACCAGCATCTGGGGGAAGAAGGGAGTTTCCTTCCCCTCAAACTTCCTTATATTTATTCTCCTTGGAAGACCCACCCACTTGGGGGAAGGGCTCACTCTGGAGAAGGGAACTCCTCCCTTCTCCAAAATCCCAAAAGGATTTTGTCAATCCTTCCTGCAGGCAAATTTAGAGACCCGCCTAAGATTTTTAGGTTGCAAAAAATACACACACCCCAAATACAGTTTCCTTAAATTTTAGTACCTATGTTAATTAAGTGTAATTTTCACAACTAAGTATTACTGAATTCCATATTTTTTCCTAACTCATTTCTCCCTAATATTCTTTTTCTGTTGCGTGGTCATATACAGGATATCTATCACCTTATATTCACTTATATTACTACTTCTATTATGATAAATTATCTTTATTGCCTCACTTTTCATGACCTTCACAATTTTAAAGGGTGGTGATAAATCATTATGCATTATACATCTCACATGGGATTTTTGTTGACTTTTAAAGAATTAAATTGGGTAATGAATTTTGGGAAAAAAAGACAAAGAGGTAAATTGTTTTTCCCATTATATGTATCAAGGAAACATGCTCTTAACGTGACATCACTTTTGATGTTAAACTTGGTCAATTTTTTGAGTCATTATTTGATAGTTTTCTGCATTGTAAGACACTCTTTCCTCCTACCTGTACTATTATATGTTAAAGTGTAGACATTCTGCACAGTTCACCCATATGGAATACAGAGCTAAATGATTGGCAGGTATACTGCATTAATCATAGGGGAAGCATCTAAATAATATATTTAAATTTTTCTTTTATGGAAATTTGTCTTTCCCAGTTAATCATTTATATATATATTTATGGACTAATGAAGTTTTCTAATTCAATTATTGTGTTTTATTGTCTTTTCCCCTTCCCAATTGTGCTAGATTTACCCATTGAAAGCTATCACTGATGCTTCTTGATCATTTCATCTTTATTTTGGCTCAATATTCATAAATATGTGAAACATTGGTCATAATGTTTCATCATTTCCTATGTTTCTAAATACAACTTACCAGCATTCTCAATATGGATTTTTGTATGTGTTGATTATATATGTAGACACTTATTTCTTTTAAAAATGTCTTTGTCTGTGTTAGGTGTTAATGAAATAAGGTAAAGCTGTTCTCATAAAATAAATTTGAGAGTAAAATGTTCCTTTTGATTCTCTTTCTCATAGAGATTGTTAAAAAAGACATTATTTCTTAAAAGTTTATAAGCATTCAATAAATCCCTGCCATAGTGCATTCTTTTTGGAATTACTTTATTTTAAACTAAGACCTTTTAAATCTAGGTATAAGGTTATTCAAATTATTGATTTATCCTTTCTTTAAATTGTGGTGTTTTGAAGAATTTTTTCCCTTTCTCTTTTATTATCAAGTCCTTGGTCATTGGGGTGTTCAGTGTAAATTATTATAATATGCTTCATGTCAAGGTGCTACGAATTATAATGTATATTCTCATAATATGTGTAAACCTGAAACCTAAACAGCTGTGATTGTGACCTTATTTATAAAGAATGACTTTGTTCATGTGCTTGAGTTAACATGAAGTCATCCTGGAGTGAGTTGCTCCTTGTATTCAATATGACCGATACGCTTATAAAAGGAGGCATGGAGGAAGGAAAGCAAGGGTGCATGGAGCGATAGAGACAGATTCTATAGCGAGGCATCTAGAAACCAAGGAGTGAGAAAAATAGCAGTACTAGAAGGAAGTGGAAATGCCTTGAACAGATTTTCTCCTAGAACAACATGAGAGAGAGAGAGAGAGAGAGAGAGAGAGAGAGAGAGAGAGAGAGAGAGAGAGAGAGAGAGAGAGAGAGAGAGCTTGCTTCACAACTGAGGAAAAAATTGTTGCTTTAAGCCAAAATGTAAAATGTTCATGATTGTTTAAACAGAAGTCTCAGAAAAAGTTTGTCCCTTATAAAGGGACTTTTAAAATCGAACAGTATTATACAAATAATTGCAATATAAATTATGGATCATTGTTCTCAAAATGAAACCTAAAGTTTAATTTCATGAGTATATTAACAACTCTTTATTTTTATTTTGTCATTTCTCTTCTTGTTGTGCATCCCACTCTTAATGAGAACTTCAATATCTGAACATATTGTAAATTGATGATTATACCATCATGTTATACTCTCTTATTCCACTGAGGCCCCTCCTTGGTGTGGTTATCTGTATTCACTGTGGGGTCATGGATGCACCAGTCAGTCTCTGTGCTCTGTGTGTGTGTGGGGGGGGTTGCCTTGGAATACATTCCTCCACCCTCTGTTCTGCAATGTTCCCTGAATATTGAGAAAATGCTGGAAGTCTGCTATAGAGTTGATCTCTTAACAGTCTCTAATGTTCTGCTATGATGAGTTTTGAGTCTTCCCGATGTTTAATTTCAGCTCTCTGGAGGAGGTTCTCAGGCTAGCAATGAGAGCAGTACTCACATTTCTTCTGCCTACCACTTCCTCTCTAGTGTTTCCTGAGTCCTGTCAGATGATAGAGATGACTCACCTAATGCTAAGCAATGGGCTTTCATTTCTCTGCTGGGTCTTGGGTCTCCTATGTATTTGCTCATTACCTGTGTGCAACTCTTGCACTGCTGGGTACCTGTTGTCTGGCTAGTAGGTTTTTTTAAAATACTTTTTAAAGTAGAAACTTTGTATGAACAAATCATGTGTTGGTACCACCATTTCTCTCCACCCTGACCCCCCTCACCCCATTCCACTAAGAGCCCGCCTCAGTGGGATTACTTCCATTCACTGTTAGGGGTTGTGGGTTATGAGTTGTGGGAGCAGCAGTCAGAATCCTGTGGAGACCAAGAATCTGGATTCCAGGGAGAAGCTCCCACTAACCTTGGGCCTAAAGAGAAGCCACATCCATCAAACCTCTCCAAATTAAAAATGCTTATCTCATTTAACCTATGCTGATCTCACTGTTTGTTGAAGAATCTGTTTTTCTTTTTCAGAAGGCTGTGAGATCCAAGGACAACCAAATTCTGTCAACAAGACAAGAAATGATAGCTGGCTCTCTGGCAGGAGATGAGCCACCCACATACCTGTGCCCAGGTGAAACCACAGGGGAATTAAAAGCTCAGAGGTTCCACACTGCTTGTTCACACTGCTGGTGAATTTTACAGCTTACTAGCTTGTGTAGTGCTCCCAGCACTATGAGAGCTAGCCAGCAGTGAGATGGCTTTCATCTCAGTTCCAGCATGAACTCTCAGCATTCTGTGACCACAGTCCATGATCTGTTAAAAAACAGCATTTTATCATTTAATTCAGGTGCTAACCAAGTGCTTTGGCAATGACTTGCATTATTTTGGTGGCCTCATGAGCCTCCCTAACTGCTCACTGTGATACTTTACCTAAATCTGGTCCTAGGATTTACCAGAAATAGCCAATTATTTTAGGGTATAATTTTCTCCACATTTTCAAGATTATAGAATCCTATTTTCTTTCATCTGCACCCTCACTCTTTCTCTCTGGCCCTTTTCCAACTCTGAGAGGAATCTAGCTTCTCTTTGGAAATTAAAGTTTCAGAGTTGTTTCTACCTCTCAATCTAGGTCTGTAATCTCAGAATTAACAATTTGTAGTATTGCAATTCCTAGGCCCTTCTGTACTTGACTGGGGATAAACATCTTTCCCTTGGAGCAAGTACCTGTCAACCAATACTAGAAAAATAGCCTGCCTGACAACAGTTTCAGATGTATGGTGTGGCTCCAGCAAAACTCTCACCCCCATGGAAAGCAAATACCCAAAGCAAGCAGTGTAAGACTCTCTAATATTCCATATTAAGATCTGCATATGAGAGAGAGCTTGTGACATTTGTCTTTCTGAGATGGTATAATCTTACTTAATACATTTTTCCAGGTCCATCATTTTTTTGCAAGTGACATAATTTCATCTTTTTTTCTGCTGAGTCAAATTTCATTGTTTGTATGTAACACATCCTCATTATCCTTTCATCAGTTGATGGACATTTGGACTGATTCTGATTCCTAGCTATCGTGGGCAGAGAGAAGCATCAAACATGGTTGAACAAGTGTCATAAAGTGTAGAGTCTTTATGGTATATGCTTAAAAATTATGTTGCTAGATCAAATGGTAAATCTCATTTTAGATTTTTGAGAAATGTCCATACTGATTTGCATAGTGGCTGTACAAGTTTGCACTTTCACCAACAGTGCATGTACTCTTCTGCATATACTCACCAGCATCTGTTGGCATTTGATGCGTTGATGATAGCCATTCTGACTGAAGTGAGATGGAACCTCAAAGTATTTTTAACTCGCATTTACCCGATAGCCAAAGATGGTGAACATCTTTTAAGGTGCTTATTGGCCATGTGTATTTCTTCCTTTGAGAATGCTTTGTTCAGTTCTTTGCCCCATTTTTTTAGGGGATTGATTGATTTTTTTATTGCTTAGCTTTTTGAGTTCTTTGTATTTTCTACATATTAAACCTCTGTCAGATGTATATTGGGTGTAGATTTTATTCCTTTCTGCAGGTCATCTATTGACCCAGCTGAAAGTTTTCTTAGGTATACAATAGCCTTTTAGTACCATGTGATGCCAATGGTTCAGTGTTCTTCTGATTCATTGGGCTACTTTGAACCTATCCAGAAAGTCTTTCCCTACTCTGATATCTTGGAGTAGTCTCCTCACATCTTATATTCGTTTAATGATTTTAGGTCTTCTATTGAAGACCTACGACCTAAAATCTTCTATCAAGATCTTCTATTAAAGTCCCTGATTAATTTGAAGTAGATTTCTTTTTTTCCAGGGTGGGAGAAGAGGGTCTAGATTCATTCTTCCACATGTGCTTTTTGAGTATCTCCAGCACCATTTGTTGAAAATGCTGTATTTTCTCCAGCATGCCTCCTCATGTTTGTTCAAGTTCAGTTGGCTTTAATTACTAGAAATCATACCTGGATCTTCTACTTACTCTTCCATTCTACTTCTATTCTCCACCATGGCTTTGTAGAGTATCTTGAAATCAGGCTGAAGATACCATCTGTAGTGTTGTTTTTGTTGAGGACATATTTGCCCTGGCATTTTGTGCTTCCATATGAATTTTGAACTATCTTTTCTATTTCTATGAAGAGTAGTGCTGGAATTTTAGTGGGAATTTCATTGAATCTTTATATTGCTTTTGGTGAGATGACTATTTTATGTTATTAATTCTTCCAATCCATGAACATGGGAGGTCTTTCTATCTTCTACTGTCTTTCTCAATTTATTTCTTCAGTGTGCTGGAGTTTTCATTGTAGAATTCTTTTATTGCCTTGAATAGTGATATTCCAAAATATTTAATTTGGCTATAGTGAAGAGGACAGCTTTTCCAATTTCTTTCTCCATACATTTGCCATTGGTATAAACAATGGCTACTAGATTTGTGTGTTGATTTTACATCCTGACACCTTAGTGAAAAATTTGGTCAGTTCTAGGAGATTTTTTTGTTTTGTGTTGTTTTTGGTAGAGCTTTTTGTGTTCTTGTACATACAGAAACATATCGTCTGAAATAAGCCTATTTTGAGTTCTTTTCTTTCCAATTTGTTTTTCTTTCGTTTCTTTCTTTCATCTTATTGCTTGAGATAAGACTTAAAGTACTATGTTAAATAGCAATGGGGACACTGGGCACCCCTGTCATGCTCAGAACTTACTGGAATTTAAAAAAAAAATTCCACATTTGATATGATATGAAATTTATATCTGTTGTATATAGCCTTCATTATGCTGAGATATGATTCCACCATCCCTAGTCTTTTTAGTGTGGTAATCATTATGGAATGTTGTATTTTCTTTCTGCATCTATTGAAGTGACCATATAATTTTTGCCCTTATGTTTGTTTATATGAGTTTCAGATTTGTTGTCCATATGTTGAAGCATCCCTGTATACCTGGGATGACATCTACTTGATCATTATGCTGTGATCTTGGATTTAATTTGCAAGAATTTTATTGAGAATTTTTGTACCAAAATTCATCAGGAATTTTGGTATTAAATTTTCTTTCCTTGACATTTTTGTATCTGGAAACATTTAGAATGAGTTAAAGAGCATTTCTCTTTTCTTATTTTCGAGAAATAACTTTTTTTGGTATAATAGTTTATCTTTGCAGCCATGGTATTTCAAAATTTAAAATACTCCTTATCATGCTCTTCTGGCTTTTGCCTTTGTATTTCACAAACCATTTTTCTCTTGCTGTTTTTAGTACTCTTTGTTTTTTGTATTTAGTGTCTAACTATAGTGTGACATGAGGGGTGGAGTCTATCCATTTGGTATTTTGTGTCCCTCCTGTATCTAGATAGTCTTCTCTTTTGTAGACTTTAAAATATTTCTTCTACAATTTATTGTAGATATTCTTTTTTATTTTTTAATATATATTTATTGTCCATAATGAGTTACATTATTTAGTGGGCAAACAATGAGTTGTTATCCCCAATTCCCCGATGCTCCCCCTCTCCCATCCCCAACCAGCTGGATATCCTCCTCCGTGGGTCATCTGGATCAGTCCTTGTGACAGGGGACCATGGATAGCCTAGTATTCAGCCAGGTTCTCCTGGCCCAAGTGTGTTGTTACTGAGGGGTGCCATGCCTCTGGATAGTCTCCTCCACCACGGCTCTCACAATGTTTCGGCCCCCTCTTCCGCTCAGTTCCCTGAGACGTGGTGGGTGAGTATTAAGACCACTTTAATGTTGTGAGCTTAGGGGTCTTTGTGTTGAAAATTGTTGGTGTCATGCTGGCTTATCCTGTACTGATTGAATGTCTGTGTCTGTGGGTCCCTTGTTCGTCCTGTCACTCACTGTGGGATTCCATATGGATCCTCCATGATACTGCTGTGGTGGCTCACCTCTTACCAGGATCTCAGCTATCTACTTACGGTCACATGGTAGGATTAGATTGGCCCCAGCTCTCTCACTGCATCCTGAAAAATACAAACACATTCTCCATCGGAGAGTGAGGTTAGTGTAGGTTAACAAATATACACAATTCTGGATTACCAAGATTCTATCTTTAGTAGCCTCCCCATCAATTGCTCCCATAGTGCATCTTTTCTTGGGAGCCCAAGAGTACGGGAATCGGTGACTATCACCCTGAATCCCCAGTTCCAGTCAAAGGCTCCCCCTCCCTAAGTAGAATATTTGGCCAAATTTAAAAGGTGTTGATTGTCTCCCCCAGGCCCAGGCTCCTCCATTGCTTGATTGCTCCTTTCTTGGTTTGCTGTTTTCTCCCACTAGGAGGTATGGTCCGCCTATTCATGGCCTCAGACTGTGTTTCATGCCAGTGGTCTCCATTTACTCCAGCTGTAGTACATCAGCTTCTCCTGGCAGCTTTTGTAGTACCTTCCACCACTACAGTAATTACCACCTGGGGGCTGGTTACCATTCTGGACCTTGAAGGGTCTCTCTATGCTGATTGACGGCATTCTGTGGTTTCTTCAGCAACAGGGTTTTGCCTCAGGCATGGGGAGGGCATTCAAGGGCTTTGACAGAATTCTGTCTTGTTTTTGGAACCTTATGGGTCACTTTGGTCAACAGCTCAGCGAGGGAAGGAACTGGTGACTGGCACCAGGGGTTGTCAGACTGACCAATTATTCACAGGCTTAGACTCTCTCCCCTACTATTCATGACCCCTCTTTCCAGTTGATGCCCACTACTTGCTCAAAAGGTTATAGTATGCTCATGAGGATGTTATGTTTTTGAACCTAATTTGGTTTAGCCACATACTTAAGCCGTTCCCCTCCGCCCATTCCTTACCCTTCATTCATAACCTCTCACTTCTTTCTACTAGTCTGCATAGAGTTGACGGTTAGCCTGGTTAAGGACCGCATATGAGGGAGAATATGTGACGTTCCATTCTCTGTTCTTTGGAGTTTTCGTTAAGTAAGATCTGCTGGAAGTCATACCATTTTTTCCTAAATTTTGATCTGTCATTTTTCCTTTCAGCTGAGTAGAATTCCATCATGTAAATATAACACAGTTTCGATATCCATTCCTCCATGGATGGGCATTTGGATTGATTCCAATTCTTGGCTATTATGAGTTGAGCTTCTATAAATATAATTGTACAAAAGTTTCTGCATCGATATATGTGACATCTTGTGGGTAGATGCCTAGTAGAGTGATAGCAGGGTCCATTGGTAGTTCTATGTCCATTCTGTCTAGGAGTCTCCAAACTGCTCTCCATAGTATATTGTTGGCCCCCTTGTCAAAGACCAAATAACTGAAGTTACTTCCATTTAAAGCTGGGTCTTCAATTCTGTTCCATTGATCTGTATGTCTGTTTTTATGCCAGTACCATGCTGTTTTGGTTACTATGGCTTTGTTGTGTGTTTCAAAGTCAGGCATGATGATACCTCCTGAGTAGGATTTTTTACTTAGAACAGTTTTGGCTATCCGAGGTCTTTTGTCCTTCCATATAAATTTAGAGATTATTTTTTCTATGTCTGTGAGGAAAGAGGTTGGGATTTTTATCAGCATGGCATTGAATCTGTAAATTGCTTTTAGCAGGATTGCCATTTTTACTATATTGATTCTCCCTAATCATGAACATGTAATATTATTCCATCTTCTCACGTCCTCTTCTATTTCCTTCTTGAGTGTTTCAATATTTTCCTTATATAAGTCCTTTACAACCTTGGTTAGTGATATTCCAAGGTATTTGATTTTCTTTGAGGCTATATAGAAAATGGGACTCTGATGTCTTTCTCTGTCTGCTTGTCTTCTGCATATAGAAAAGCGATTGATTTTTATGTATTAATTTTGTATCCTGCCACATTGCTGAAGGCATTAATCACCTTCTAGAGGTTACTGATACTATTCTTTGGGTCTGATATATAAAGGATCTGCAAAGAGGGAGAGTTTAGTTTCTTCCTTTCCGATTTGTATACCTTTTATGCCCTTCTCCTGTCTTATCACTTGGGCTAGAACTTCAAGCACTATGTTAAAGAGCATTGGTGAGAGTGGACACCCCTGTCTTGTTCCTGAATTGAGTGGGGACGCCTTGAGTTGTTTCCCATTGAGAACGATTTGTGTTTAGGAGTTTTGTAAATTGTCTTTATTAAACTGAGGTATAGGCCGTCAATGCCTATTCTTTCCAGAGCATTGAACATGAAGTGGTGTTGAATTTTGTCAAAGGCCTTCTCCACATGTATTGAGATAACCATGCGGATTTTGTGTTTGATCTGATTAATGTGGTGGATTACATTTATCGACTCGCATATGGTGAACCATCCCTGCATCTCTGGAATAAAGCCAACTAGGTCACGGTGGATAATATTTTTGATGTAGCATTGTATCCGTTTTGCTAGGATTTTGTTCAGGATTTAGCATCTAAGTTCATCAGAGATATGAGTCTGTAGTTCTCTTTTTTTGTTGCATCCTTGCCTGGTTTGTGAATTAGGGCAATGGTAGCTTCATAGAAGGTGTTTGAAAGCCTTCCCTCTTTTTCTATGCTTCCAACAAGCTTCAGAAAGAGTGGTTTCAGCTCTCTGATGAAGGCTTGGTAGAATTCAGCTGAGAAACCATCTGGTCCTGGGCTTTTCCTTTTGGGAAGGTTTTTGATTATATCTTCAATACCTGTGGATGTGACAGGTTTATTTAGTGATTTTATCTGCTCTGGGTTCAGCTTTGCTAGTTTATAGGTGTCCAAAAACTTATCCATTTCTTCCAGTTTCTCTAATTTGGTGGAGTAGAGGTTTTGGAAGTATGACCTGATGATATTTCCAATGTCTTTGTGATCTGTTGTGATCTCCCCATTGTCCTTTCTGATTTTGTTGATTTGGGCTTTCTCAGTTCTTTGTTTGATTAGATTGGCCTGGGGTTTGTCAATCTTATTAACTTTTTCAAAGAACCAACTCTATGATTTATCTATTTTTTAATCATTTTCTTGATTTCTAATTCATTAATCTCATCTCTGATTTTAATTATTTCCTTACGTCTTGAGTTCCTCGGTTTAGCTTTTTCCGTCTGTTCCAATGATCTTAGGTGGGTGGTTAGATGATTGATTTGAGACCTCTCTATCTTTGGTATGAAGGCATTTAGAGCAATGAACTTCTCCCTTAGGACTGCCTTCATTGTGTCCAACAAGTTCTGATAAGATGTGTTATCATCATCATTTACTACTAGGAAATTTTGAATTTCCCGTTTTATTTCTTGGATGACCCAATCATTTTTTAGAAGCAAATTGTTCAGTCAACAGTACTTTGTGCATTTTCTGGATTCTGTTCCATTTTTAATTTCTATCTTTAATGCACTATGGTCAGATATGATGCAAGGAACTACGTCAATCTTCCTTAATTTGTTTAGGGATGACTTATGACCTGGGATATGATCAATTTTAGAAAATGTCCCATGCGCTGCTTTGAAGAATGTATATTCTGTGTCTTTGGGATAGAATGTTCTGTAAATATCTGTTATCCCCAGCTGGTCAATGGTGTTATTGAGCTCCATTATGGCCCTGCTGATCTTCTGTTTGGTTGATCTATCTAGAGATGATATAGGTGTATTAAATTCTCCTACTATGATGGAGTTAGAGTCTATTTCTGCTTTATTTTTGAGTAGGGTTTCCTTTATGAACTGTGTTGCACCCAAATTTGGTGCATATATATTAATGATGGTGATATCTTCTTGTTGGATCATTCCTTTGATGAGTAAAAAGTGACCATCATTATCCTTTTTAATTGATTTTGGTGTATAGTCTATTTTGTCAGAAATTAATGAAGCCACCCCCACTTGCTTTTTACTTACACATGCCTGAAAAACTGTTTTCTATCCTTTTACTCTAAGCAGATTGCTGTCTTTAGAGGTAAGGTGCGTTTTCTGAAGGCAGCAGATTGAAGGGTGCATTTTTTTTGATCCACCCTGCAAGTCTGTGTCTTTTTATAGGGGAGTTAAGTCCATTTATATTCATAGATATAACTGTGAGATTTGCTCTAAGCCCTGCCATGTTGAAGGGTTAATTAAGGTTAGTGTCTGTGCTGCTGTTAATAGCACACTGACTGTGATTGTCATGCCTGATCTCTGGTACTCTTCTGATGTACATTTCTTATTTCTTCTTTGTGGGATATGTCCTGTAGAATACTCTGTAATTTTGGATTTGTGTTCAAATAGTCATAGAGCTGGTTTACTTCATGGAACACCTTCAATTCTCCATCTATTATGAGGGATATCTTTGCTGGGTGCAGTAGTCTAGGTTGAAAGCCATACTTCCTTAGGCCCTGAAAAGGATTATTCCAAGCCCTTCTAGCTTTCATGGTTTCTAATGAGACATCTAAGGTAAGTCTGATGGATTTTCCTTTTTTAAGTATGGTTTACTTTTCTTTTGCAGCTTTGAATATTTTCTCTTTGATTTCTATGTTAGACATCTTAATTAAAATGTGTCCAGGAGAATTCTTGTTCATGTCCTGTCTGTTTGGCGTCCTCTGGCCCCTTGAATGTTGAGTGGGCTTTCTCTTATTAGATAGGGGAAGTTTTCTTGAATAATTATGTTGAAAATATTTCTTATGCCCTTAGCCTGGGCTTCTTCTTCCTCTGGGATCCCCATGATTCTTATATTGTGCCTCTTTATGGTATCCCATAGATCCCTCAAATTTTGCTCACTTGATTTCTTGACTTTATTGAAACCCATGAGATCCTTATTAATTCCTTCTGTTTTGTGGTCAACGTCTGAGAGTCTGTCCTCCAGACTGTCAACTTTGGGACAGATTGATTCAAGGGAGGTTTTTAACAACTCTGTTTCATTTTTGGTTTCTGCTATAATTTTGTTTATAGTCTCCAATTCTTAGTGAGATCTAATTTCCAGTCTATTTTTGTTTTTGCTGGGGATTCCTGAAAATCATTTTTAAGTTTTCTTAAGTCCTCATCAAATTTACTCAATTGATTTTCTAGCTCCTCCTGTAGTTGGTTCACCTTCAGTTCACTTAATGTGTTTCTGAATTCATTCATATTTCTTTCCATTAAATTCAGTCTGGGGTCTATGCTTGTGTTAGTGAGCTTCATCTCATTCATGTCTTTTTTTCATAATTTCCATATCAGCCATTAACTGCTTCATGTTTGCATTGCAGTTGTGGTCAGGGGTCATATTATTCTGTCTTTGGGATTGTGTATTTGTTATCTCCACTCCCTTGCCACTTTCCTGTTCCATAATGGGGCTAGGGGCCCTGAGTTGGGGAGTTCCATCTTTGATTTCTGTGGGTTTGTTTTCTTTGGTTTCTGCCCATGTCCAGGTAAGGGAGTGGGACACATACACCCTGGGGAATGCTGTTCATCCCGCTTTGCTTCCAGTGGAAAGATCACCAGGTTTGATCTTAACCGGAGGCCTTTCCTTTTGGGGTGTTCTGCCCCCAGCCAGGCTCAGGTCTTTAACCATCTGGATCCCTCTGTATATGACTATTTTGTCTTAAAGACACCTCATAGTCCCCTGTCCCTGATTGGTGTGCTGCAGTAGAAACAGCCCCAGGACCCCAAGCTATAGAGCCTAGTGTTTTCCCACCTGAGTGCAGCTAGCAGATCTGGAATGCTATCTCCCCCACTAGGAGTAGAGACTCAAGTCTCTAGACTCTCCTTGGGACAGTACTTTCTGGACCTGTTCGGATTCCACATGCCAACCCAGCCCCAGCCACCCAGACTCAAGAGCCTGGTGAGAGCTTCAGAAAGTCCTGGCGAGGCTGCTACTTGTCGGCCATCATGCTCAGCCCCCCTCCTATTGTAGATATTCTTTATGAATTGATCTCTAGAGCTTCTAACTCTTGGGTGCCCATAATTTAAATTTTTTTAAGGTGTCCCAATTTTCACTCCTCTTCTTTTCATAAGGTTTTTTTGTTTGTTTGTTTTTACTTTTTTGTTGCTTAACATGGCAATGATTTGGGCCTCATAATCTATTTCTTGTGTCTTGTCCTCAAGCCCTGATTTGTTTTCAAGTCCTCCACATAATCTATTGTGCTATTGAGACTTTCTTGGGAGCCTTTTAATTGAGTTATTTCACTTCTGATTTTCAGTATATTTTTCTTCAGTGCCTCCATCTCTTTATTAAATTTTATTTACATTTTTTGTTTTGATTTTCTTATTGAAACTATTATTAGTTGACTGTGCTCTTGGAATCTATCCATGTCTTCTTTGAATTCATTGTACTGTGTATTAAGACCATTTTGTTGATTCCCTTTCATTTAATTTGTTTTTTTTCCTTCATGAACTCATTAAATTTATTGACAATGCTTATCATAATTTAATTTTGAATTTTTTTGTCTGGAGTTTCTTCTAAATAATTTCCACTGAATTCAACCACTATAGGAAATAGCATTCATGATGGGGATATATTGTTTTGGTTTCTTATCTTATTTGTACTTCATTGGCCTTGCTCATCTCAAGATAATCCCCTTATCTTGTTGAGAATGCAGCAATAGTGTATCCAGTGGGGCTCATTTTGGGATGCCTGAGCAGCCTTGTTCCAGGTGGGCAGGATGGGGATTTGATTAGCATAAAATGAGTCTGATCATCAATTCCTGCTTGTGGCCAGGACTGAATGGGCACAGGCTTGCCTTCACTTTAATTCTGAGTGGCCTACTCAGTCCAGTCTCTATGTTCCTCAGGACTGGGAATTTTGACCATCATGGTCATCCCTACTCAGGGTAGCTCAGGCTAGCATCTTGCTTTCCAACCTTAAGGAGCTATTTCCCATCTTCTATTACATTATTTGTTAGTCATAGTTATCTGACTGCCAATTCACAGTGAGCTTCAACACTCCAGTGGTTGAAATGTTTCATGTATTTAGGCATTTTTAATAGATTTTCAACTATTTTAATGATACCAATACCACATTATGAGATAGTATATTGCGAATGGAAAATGTATCTCAAATTAGATATTGTGTTGTTTTCAAACTCACATTCTGTCTGATTCTAAGCCCATAAATCATTCAGTGTTTATATAAAGTCTAATTCACTTTCACATGATTGAGGATATTTTTAAATGTTTATTTTATTTTTAAAAATAGTTTTTATTTATTGATTTGAGAGATGAGAGAGAGAGAGAGAGAGACAAAAAGAGAGTGAATGTCAGCACACCATGGCCTCCTGCTACTGAAAAATCCAGACACGTATGCTACTTAGTACATCTGCCTTTATGTGTGTACTGGGGAATCAAAAGCAGTCAGTCAGGTTTTGCAAGCAAGCACCTTTAACAACTGAACCATCTCTCCAGCACTTGAATCTTTATTTCAGTGTGAAAATTATGTTCCAGTGATATTGCTTAATAATTTTAAAATGTGCTTTTTTAATCATTCAATAATTTCCATGTAATGTGATAATGCATGGTTAGGTAAGTATATAAATTAGTTAATTTGAAAAATACTCAAAGGGCCTGGGGAGATGGCTCAGTGGTTAAATTCTTGCTTGCAATCCTTGCCAGCCTGGGTTCAGTTCCCACTGTCCATGTAAAAGCCAGATGAACATTGTGGGACACATGCATATAGTTCATTTTCAGTGGAAAGAGGTCCTGATTTGTTCATATTCTCTTCTCTCTCTCTCTCTCTAACTTAGAAATAAAAAATATGTTTCTTTTTTTGTTTGGGGATTTAAGTGAAATAAACTTTTTTATTTTTTAACATCTTTATTGTCACGCCGGTAGGATATTGCTGAAGAGGCGGAGGCAGGAGGATCATGAGTTCGAGGCCAGCCTGGGCTACACATTGTCAATAATTAGATATACTGTATGAGCAAATCTTGTGATGGTGCCCCCATTTCCCTTTTCCCTGTCCCCAAGCCACTGGGAACCCTCCTTGGTGGGTGTACTGAATCAGTCCATGGGGTAGGGGGTTATGAGTTGCACAAGAGGTAGCAAGTTTTTTTTCTCCTTTCAGTGTTGCTGGGGGAGGGGGGAATGACATGGTTATCCTCTCCTACCATGGCTCTTACATTCTGCCCCTTCTGTTCAGTTCCCTGAGTCATGGTGGGTGAATTTTGAGTTTGCTTTATTGTTGAGATTTTAAGTGCCTGGACTTATGCTTAGGATTGTGTTGGATATCGTTGGTGTCTGTCTCCATTTTCTTTTCATGGGTTATCTGACATGCTGTGGTGATAGGTCTATTTTTTTCTTTCTTTCTTTTTTTACTCATTT
>PVHP010013682.1:0-40581 GCA_004024765.1 Zapus hudsonius
AGGGAAGGGAAGGGAAGGGAAGGGAAGGAAAGGTTCAATTTCAACATGCATTCTGGTTTGTGGGCTCAGGGTGCTGATCCAGAAAGGTTGGTTAAGATGAAGAAGAAACAGGAAGTTCCTGCTGGGAGTGTCGCTTCTGGTCATCCTGGAGAAGACAAGATCCACCACGCGTTCCAGTGGACAGAATGGCGGTCTCTTAGCTCCCACTCTGGGCTTCTGTCCCCAACTGCCTGTGAAAAGCCATCTTACTCCTATTTCTCCTTCCGCTTGGTCTCACATCAAGTTCACTTTGCATATGAAGAGGACTGTGTCCACCCAGGTTAAGAAACTTGCTCAAGATCACCCAGCCCATAGGTGGCAAAGTCTAGAATTGCATCCAGCCGCTGCTTATGCTGATATAAACCCCAGAGAGGAACACTGGTTTCCCAGAATGCTATGCTGCGGGTTCAAATGGAGCAGCAGGTCCTGGGAATTTTATCCTAGGGATTACAGGATCCTTACATTGGTCACTTTTTGTTTTGTTTTGTTGTTGTTGTTGTTGTTGTTGTTTTTCTTTTTTTTAATATTTTATTTATTCATTTTCAAGCTGGGATAGATAGATAGAGAGAGAGAGAGAGAGAGAGAGAGCACTAGAGCTACCACCTTGTGGGTCTGGTTTATGTGGGTCCTGGGGAATTGAACCTGGGGCCTTAGGCACTGGAGGCAAGTGCCTTAACCGCTGAGCCACTTCTCCAGCCCACATTGGTCACTTTTTATCCAGTGGCAAAAACTCTTGAGAAAATAACAAGAGAGGAAGGATTCATCGTGGTTCACTTTCAGAGGATTCCCTCCATGGTCACTTGGCTCTGCGACTTCAGGACTCCTGAGTGCCGAGGGACAGCATCAGGGTGGGGAGAGAGAGGTGGAGAGAAGTGGCTCCCCGATGGTGGACGGGAGGCCCAGTGACAGTGAGGAAGGGTCCAGGGACAAGACCTCCCCTTTGAAGGCATGCCCCAGGGCCTCCCTTCCACCCACACCCCATCTCCTAATAATCCATTCAGCAGCTGATTCGCCCATGACTCAGAGCCTTCGTGATGCAAAGGATCCCGAAGACCAACAACTAGCAACCAAGCCTTCAACCCAGGAGCCTTTAGGAGGATGTTTTGGAAGGTGGCACCCACTGTGAAGCCCACCGAGATGTCTGCGAGGAGAGTCACACTGGCTCTCCTGGGCCCCTGTCTACTGCTGCTCTCAACCAGTGGGACCAAATATCTGACAGAAAGCTACTCAGGAAGGAAGGATGGGTTTGGGCTCACAGTGCATGGTGATGGAGAAGGAAGGATGGCAATGGGAGGACATGGCTGGGGTTCCTCACATCTCAGACCAGGAGGCAGAGCTTAGACGGAAGCAGGACAGAGACACAACCATCATGAGCTGCTTTTCAGCCACCAGTTATGGCAGCCGGCCTCCCAAAGCAGTGTCACCAGCTGGGACTGAGCGGTCAGACACACGAGCCTCTGGAGGACATGTCACATCCAAGCCACAGTTCCCTGTGGCAAACATCACCACCAGGAGAAGCTTAGCTCTTGGGAAATGCAGAAACTGACCACGCTGCCAAAGTCCAGTTCAGCCTCCCTTCCAACGCCACCTCCTCATCTCGTTCCTCCACCAAACGCATTTGGCCTTCACGCATCCCTCACACCTTCACGACAGCCAGGGGACATGAATCACTTCTCTCTGTCAAGCTTATATTTTCTTGTTTTAAAAAGAGCACCTATTCTTCTTCTGATTCTGAGGACAGGAAAAAAAGTTGCCTCTTTTTTTGGCTGAGAAAGGTGGCTGAATTTTTCAATATATTCATGCAAACGAGATATTTCATCTCATGGATTTTATCCCAGTTCTGTCTATGCACATTTTAAATAAATTAAGATGAAATAAATCCATTTTATTATATTACCCGGTGCCATCTCTATGAAATAATGCCCATGTTTGTATTTCCAAAGGAATGTTGATGTGGCTAAAACGTTGCAGCAAGTGTAATCTTTGAGGATTGTACTGCCAGTAAAAAAATAAATCTCGACCTTTGTTTAGGCCTGGAGTGGCACCACCTTTGATTGAAATGGCTTGAAACCTCCGTCCCCCCCAAACCGGGGCAAGGCAGTAAAGTAGGCTGAATTGATCACCCCTGGCTCAGACACAGAGGGGCTGAGCCTTCCTTTGTCTGCTGACATCTGTCCCCTTCCTCCCACACCAGCCACCCCCACAGAAACAAACTCCCCTTTTGGAAGAGTTTTGATTGACAGCCTCCAGACATACAGTCAATATACCGTGATTACAATTCCCTCCCATCATCCTCCCTTCTCCCTGTCCCCTACCTCACCCTCCACTGAATCCCTCCTTCTTTCCAACTATTCTCTCTTCCATTTTGACGTCATCGTTTTCCCCCTTCTACTTCGCAAGCCATCATCCACTGTGGGCTCATGAATACCATGGCTCCTTCTTTGCTTCCTTTCGCTCTTACCTTCTTTCTGCCACCTCTTCTGCAATGGTTCCTGCCAGGCTACCTTTCTTTAAGGAGGGGGAATGAAGATTTCCAAGGGCCAGCCTCAGAGTGCCTTGGCATTCCAGTCAGTCTCTCAGGGTTTTGCCTATTCCCATGTCGCAGCCAGCCACAGAGACCCCAGCCAGCCATACTTTCCAGGTACCTCTGGAGATGGAAGGGACACTGGCCTGATCATGGAAGCCAGTGACCACCAAGGACAAGAGCTGAGGCCGGTAGAACCAAGATGTGGTCTACATGACCCACCAGCTGCTTATCTGTATTAGTCAACCTTTACCTTTGCTTTGCCAAAATGCCTGATGGAAACAACTTCCGGAAGGAAGGATTTATTTTGTCTCATGGTTTCAGAGGGTTCAACCCAGAGTGGTTGGGAGCAGAGAGGTTCACATGATAGTAAAGAGAAAACAGAAAGGAAAATGCAGACCCTCTGCTGGCATTCCTTGGCCCCTCTCATTCTGTCCAGGCCCCCAGCCCACATGCAAAATAGGTCTTTCTCCTCTAAATTCAGAGCAGACTTTCGGGTTTCCCAGCAAGAGCCCGACACGGATACACAACCGCCGCCATATATACAACAACCAATCTCCAGAACAGACACTTCCACCCCTCAGAAGCACCAGCAGCTAAAAAGGCATATATAAGCTTATAGAAAAGGGCTCTCCTTTGGTGACAGGAATTGGATAAGGCTCTGATGGGAGATGCTGTCTCTAGAACCTTCTGTGTGCAACCTCAAGTACCCGGATGAGATGGGTAGCCCAGCCTCCACTCAACACCTGCAGACTTGGACTTCCTCCCCCAGGCCCTCAGCAGGGTTGGCTCTGGGAAGACTCAGTGAGGCCTGGAGGTGAATCTGCAACCCTCCAGTGCTTGTGCAGCCAAGTGAGAGACACTCCAGGCTGGCTCCTCCTCCAGGCACTGTGATTAGAGTCAATTAGGTGGAGCGTGACAGGCCACCTTTGACGAAATGCTGGAGGAACAAAGACATAAACAACGCCAGAGCCTTTGGAGTTGATGTATGGTTGCATTTAATAAACATTTGTTTGCATATTTTTTATCATGCTAATGAATATAATTACTTTAATTTATGTCATCAAGCTAGATTCTGCTCTGATCTATACGTCACTTAAATGTGTAGCGTTAGCATTTTGCACACACTGGCAATTTGAAGGGGGAGGACTCACCCTTCCTGAGAGACCTCAGAAAACCATTTTGCAGTCACACACGCCCTCTCAGAGGGTGAACCCATCCCTACAATTTGGGGACACCTAGCCTAGCACCCCCAGAAGGGTGGATGAGGTCATGACTCCCTGAAGACCTTGCCCAAAGGGTACACATCTTCTTTTCCTCTCTCCAAAAGGAGGACAACAGAAGAACTCAACATACAGCCATGAAAACAAAGTGTTTTCAGACTATTAAAGAGTTTTGTTAATGATGAAAGTAGTACATTTATTTTAGAAAAACTGGGAACATATAGGCTGTAAAAAGAAATTGCATGAAGATAATAAGCTACATTCAAAATCCAATGCATAATGATATTTTATTTTTTTGAAATATTTTATTTATTCATTTTCAAGCAGAGATAGAGATGATAGAGAGAGAGAGATAGGGAGAGAGGGAGAGAGCACACCAGGGCCACCATCTTATGAGTCTGGCATATGTGGGTCCTGGGGAATTGAACCCGTGGCCTTAGGCACTGGACGCAAGTGCCTTAACCACTGAGCCATCTCTCCAGCCCAATAATGATATTTTACATATCCAACATCATTGATACTACATGGGCCTAGGTAGACAGTATAGACTACACCAGGTTTGGATAGTCACATGGCAAAAATCACTTAATGACACATTTCTCAGGATGTATGCCTTCATTAAGTGACATGGGACTGCCTACAGTCATCTTTCTAAACTGATGGGATACAGGAAGGGTTATCCCTGAAATACAGAGACAAGGTGAAATTTGATGGAGAATGAAACAGACATTCAGAAAAGAACCACAGGAAATGACGCAAGGGGTACCAACAGCCTACAAAACCACGGAGCACCTGTAATGTCCTGGTGGGATAGCGTTGCTAAGGAGAAGCAAATACGTGCCCTGGCCAAGTTCTTCCCAGTGCCGATGTGTCAGCAGCGTTATGGACAAACAAACCTTCTGGAGAGTTCATGTTGATGAACACCCAACCCAGAGACACAAGAGATGCTCACTCAGCATGGGTTATCCCTCCAACAGGTTTCAAAAAACAAGGATGAAACCGAGCAGAAGTGACTGGATCCAAGACACCTGCCCACCATCCAGCGACACCATGCACTGCCTAGAGACCCTCTCCAGGGAAGTGCTCACGGCACACTAGGCAACCCTCATCCAACAGAGAAATCCATTTCCCCACAGCACTGAAATTTCCCCTCCCCCACTCTATGACGCCATCAAACCAGAAAGGATCCGGATCCAGTGACAACATCACGTGGCCCAGGAATCTGTCTCCACCCCCACCGAGAGAGGGGACCCCAACACACGTGCCTAGTCTGTAAAGTGTTATGTGTCTCTGCAGAAAATGATTCCCTATTAAGGTTTACCAGATCATATATATACATATATATACATATATACATATATATACATATATACATATATATATATATATATAATACCAGCCTGGGTGTTTCCTATGAAAGCACCAGTGGAGATCAGTTGAAGGCCCTAGGCAGAAGACACAGCAAGCAAAGAAAAGTAACCCCACTGTGGTGGTTTGATCAGGTGTCCCCCACAAATGTATGTGTTCTGAATGCTCGATCCCCACTGGATGGCAGTTTGGATATTAGAACCTCGCAGGAGCTGTGTTGTTGGGGACGGGCTTATGGGGTTGTAAGCCAGCTTCCCCTTGCCAGTGTTTGGCACACCTTCCTGCCGTTGTTTGCAGTGCTGTGGTGGAGTTGATGTCCACCCCTGCTCATGCTGTCATTTTCCCTGCCATCATGGAGCTTCCTCTCCAAGCCCCCCGAGTCTGTAAAACCTAGACTAAACTAGACTGAAAATTAGACCTTCACTGTATCCATATCCCTTAAAAGTAGGCACAGCCTGGGTGCTAAAACTAGCAGGTGAGGGCCTGCTAAAATAAAAACTTAAATAGATTCTAAAATTTCCTAACATCAAAGTCACAATGCTTTAGGCTCAATCAAAAGTCGCCCACCATGCCAAGAACCAGAAAAATCACAATTTGAATAAAAAGTTCCTCCAGAGATACCCACCTTGAGATAAGTCACGACACCGAAATCAAGCAGCAAGGACTTTAAAGTCACCACAGTAACATTGGCTCAACTATTAATTACACATTCTCTTAAAATATATGAAAACAATTAAGCACCATCAAAATTCAGTAAAGAAACATAACTTAGTGAAACAGGTGCCACGGAAACCGGACAACCAATGAGTTAATAACATGCCGCAAACCTGCTACATCACCTCAGGGTTGAAGATGGAATTTGCCCATTCTGAACAGAAACCAGAAAAAAAGAGAGAATTGTGGACATTCACAAAAGATGCAACATTTTTATCACTAGAGTCCAGAAGATGTCAAAGAGAACGGGGGCTGAGAGAGAATTCAGAGAAACAGAGCTAAAACTCCCCGGATTTGAAAACATGTGTAAAAGAAAAAAAAAAGAAAGAAAGAAAATGTGTAAAAGAAAAAAAGCAATAAACTACATTACTTAAACCTCAAAATGAGTTTTTCATAATCATACTTGTGAAAACAAAGAATGGGAGATGTGGAAATCAAAAAAAAAAGAATACATTATCTAAGAAAAATATCCAAATCAAAAGAGTAAGATTTCTCATTTCAAATTATGGAGGCCAGAAAGAAAAAAATGGAATAGTTTTCAAGTGCTAAAACTTGAAAATTTGTCAAATGAGAATCCTGTGCCCAGCAAAACTGCACTGTGGGGATCAAGGAGAAACGAAGAAACTCTCCAAGGACAGAAAGCCAAAGGAATGTATCCCTAGCACACTATCAGTAAAGCATGGGTAAATGATATTTTTCAAATAGAAAGAAAACAGTAATAGAAGAATGGATTTAAATGTAAATAAATTTCCATATTTATTCAAATGGTAAATGTTGATAGGCACAGTCCTTATTAGTAGAGATAAACCTGGTGCTTATATTATGATATTCACAGCAAAAAAATAAGAAACTATACAACATATATGCAATACTATAAATCAACATGAAATCCTTGAAATGTTCAAGCAGGACCAGGCATAGAGGCACATGCCTGTGATCCCAGCAGTTGGGAGGCACAGGCAGGAGGATCAGGAGTTCAAGGTCATCATACATTGAGACTAATCTGGGAAACATGAGACCCTGCTTCAAAAAAAAAAAAAAGATGGTCATATAACCCATGTGGAGGTAAGGTAAGAAGTATAGAGAAACAGAAAAAGAAAGAAAGAAAGAAAGAAAGAAAGAAAGAAAGAAAGAAAGAAAGAAAGAAAGAAAGAAAGAAAGAAAGAAAGAAAGAAAGAAAGAAAGAAAGAAAGAAAGAAAGAAAGAAAGAAAGAAAGAAAGAAAGAAAGAAAGAAAGAAAGAAAGAAAGAAAGAGAGAGAAAGAAAGAAACAAAGAAAGAGAGAAAGAGAAAACAAAACAAACTAAAATGCCCAAATACAACAATTAAAATTCAAGAATTAAACAATTAAAATTAAAGAAAGAGTAGATTCTAAAATGCAGGAGCCCCACCAAAACATGGCCCAGCTATAAGCTGTTTAGAAGTAACTCGCTTCAAATTCAAAATAAATATGTTGAAAATAAACAAAAATAGCATAAAATCATATACCACAAAAGTATTGATTCCTTAAAAGCAGGAGTGGCTAAAGTTACTACTATACAGTCAGGTAGACTTCAGAGTTAAAGAAAATTACTAAAAACAAAAGAATACACAGCAAAACAAACTTGATGGGAAGACTTGACAGTTACAGGTATGTACACCACCCAGGAGGCTTCGAGTTCACAAATAAGAGTTGACAGAGCTGAAAAGACAAAAGCAAAAAGCCACTCTAAGTGCTGGGGGTCTTCATCACTCCTCCAGCGTTAAAACTGCGAGACAGACGAGCAGAAAGGATGGACGGCACCTGCAAAACAACGGACTGTCAGACTCTCACGGCATCCCTGGGGGACAGGTTGCAGGTGCTTCCTTGCCTTTGATAACGTGTAATATTGTCCCATAACCTATACACATCCTCTGTGTTCTCAATCCTATTGACATTTTTCATAACGCCTAATGCAAGGTAAATAAGTATCATACCAAATGACATAGGGAATGATGACCAGAAAAGAAAAACTATATCTGTTCAGTACAGATGCAATACCAAATATTTTCAGTTCTCAATTGGTTAAATCTACCTGCAAAACCCAAGGACGTGGGTCAGCAGCAGACTCACGATGTCCAAGGGCCTGTGGAAGACTGACCAAGGTAAGCCAAAATGTGGACCACGGCACCATAAACCAATGGGCATAGTACTTTGTACGCAAATTTGCTAAATATTGAGAGAATTGACTACTAAGTTATAAGTATATGTCGCATCTATAATTCTCTGGAGGTGTTTTTTCATAGTGAGTTTCTGTCACTTGGCTGTTAGTGAGTATTTGAACCAAGGTAGGAACTTGAATTGGTTTACTGGCTAAGTATTTTGAAACACACTGTGGATATAAGGCTTTCACAGGGATATAAAGTATGCTTTTGTTTTCTGACTCATTTCATCTTCCCTGTACTGCGTGCTAAAATTAAAAAAGAAGAAGAAAAAATTCTTTAAAACCTCAACAAATATGTAAGAATTTAAGTTGCACAAGGTATGGTTTCTAGCCACAGCAAAATCAAACCAGAAGGGAGGATTTTTTTAATATTTTATTTATTTTTATTTGAGAGAGAGAGAGAGAAAGGCAGACAGAGAGAGACAGAGAGAATGGGCACACCAGAGCCTCCAGCCACTGCAAATGAACTCCAGACACATGTGCCTTCTTGTGCATCTGGCTTTCCATGGGCACTGGAGAATCAAACTCAGGTCCTTTTTCAGGTTTGCATTGCAGGCAAACGCCTTAACCGCTAAGCCATCTCTTCAGCCCGGGAGGATTTCTTAGATAACATACTTCTAAGTAACACTTGCGGGCTGGAGGGATGACTCAGCACTTAAAGGTGCTTGCTTGCAAAGCCTGCTGGCTCGGGGTTCAAGTCCCCAGTACCCAGTACTCATGCAACAGGAGGCCCTGACCTATTCTCTCTCTCTCTCTCTCTCTCTCTCTCTCTCTCTCTCTCTCTCTCTCTCTCTCTCTCTCTCTCTGTATGTCTGTCTTTCTCTCTGTGTGCCTCTCTCTTCTCACAGATAAATAAATAAAAATATTTAAAATAAATAACACATGAGTCAATGATGAAGTGCGAATGGAATAAATTTCTAATAGCATGGATCTGAGGAAAATGAAAATATAAACATCAAAATATGTGGTCCTAATAGTGTTCTCGGAGAGAATTTTACAGCAGGAAACACATACATTAAGAGAGAGTAAGTCAAGTCGAAATGCCACGGGCCCTCCTCCAGAAAGCAAAAAGAGAATGTTAAGCCCAAAGGAAGCAGCGGGCAGAAAGAAAAACATCAGAGGCAAAATCAATGAAAACAGAAACAGTGAAATGAAAGAGAAGATCAATGAAACAAAAAGCCAGCTCTTTGAAAGAATTGATAAAATTAATAAACTTTTAGCAAAAAAAAAGTCAAAAATAAAAATAAAGAGAGCAAAAATTACCAGTATTAGGAACGAAAGAAAGAATATGTCTACAAATCTTAGAGCCACTCTAAAAATAATTAGAAAACTATAAACAACTTTTTCCTCATAGATCTGACAACTGAGAGAAAAATGGACCGATTTCTCAAAATTCCACAACTAAAAACAAATGCTGGTAAATCAAATGTATGATTGTAACTTATGAGCGGAAGTGGGGGCCTCTGGGGGGGAGGGGACTAGAGGCAAGGAGGTGGAGGGGAAGAGGAGAAGGATCTGGAACAATGAATGTGTCATAATGAAACCTATTACTCTGTACTACCATGTTTATTATTTTATTTTTATTTTTTGTGTTTTTTTTTTTTTTGAGATAGAGTCTCACTCTAGCCCAGAATGACCTGGAACTCACTCTGTAGTCCCAGGCTGGCCTCAAACTCGCAGTGACCCTCCAAACTCTGACTCCCCAGTGCTAGGATTAAAGGCATGAGCCACCATGCCTGACTCCCTGCATTTTTTAAAGAAAATCTTAATTGCTGAATTGATTAGTGAAGTTTTAAAAATCAAATGTATAATGTCAACAGACCTGTAGTCATTGTGGAAGTTGAATTTATGTATTAAAGTCTTCCTTCTAAATAAGAATGAAAGAACCCTCCAGGCCCAGATGGTATCCCTGGAGAATTTTTCCAAGGCTTCAAAGAAGAATTAGCATCAATAACAGCAAT
Source organism: Zapus hudsonius (assembly GCA_004024765.1). Taxonomy (NCBI): domain Eukaryota; kingdom Metazoa; phylum Chordata; class Mammalia; order Rodentia; family Dipodidae; genus Zapus; species Zapus hudsonius. Next base: position 10,012 of record PVHP010013682.1, read on the forward strand.
CTTACACATTCTAACTCAGAACACGAAAGAGAAAATATTTCCTAACCCGTTTTACAAGGTTAGAATACTGAAACTAAAACCATTTAAATGAATGTAAAGAAAAATTAAATTGCACACTATCTCTCATGGACCAAGATGAAAAGTCCTCAGTGAAAAGACACTGAGGGCTGGGCACTGGCTCAGTGAGGAAAATACCTGCTATGGGAGATCAGGGGTCTGAATTCGAATCCTCAGTACCCATGGGAATGGTGTCGTAGTGGTGGGCGCCTGTAATCCTAATGCTTGGGATGCAGGTAGGGCAGGCTGGCTAGAAATAATAATATCAAATAATAAGGAAGACACACACATCGTTGTCTGGCCTCCACATGCACATGCACACACACACGCACACACACACACACACACACACACACACACACACACCTCACATTCACATACACATACACATGCAAAAAAAAAAAAGACCTCTAAACAGAAATAAAAAGAAAAGAACACCATTCTGGAGCTGGAAAGGATGGCTTACTGGTTAAAGGCACTTGCTTGCAAAGCCTTCCATCCTGGGTTCAAGTCCCAAGCTCCACACGGAAAGCCTCATGCACAGTGTGTCCCACGCATCTGGAGTTCATTTGCACCTGCGTGAGGCCCTGTTGCACCCATAACTCTGTCCCCCTCTCTGAAATAAATAAATAAATAAAAATATGCTTTAAAAAAACTACTCCATTTGAAAGTCACATGATCATCTCCATAGGAAATACCAAGGCATTTCCAGAGCGTCACACCCAGGGGTCACCCGGTAGAGATCAGCAGAGGACGGGCTGTCTTTCTCAACGTGACAGTGCGTACACACACACAAGCCCAAACTGGAGTCACTCCAGGGGAAATGATATTCACACAGAAACTTCACAGAACATGCACGTGACCCAAATGCTGCAAATACCAAGGACACTAACTGGACAGAGAGCCAGCCAGTCCCGCTGAGCGAGAGCTGGAAGACGCAGGGACCGAACTGTCTTGCAGGTCGAATGTGACTTTTGGACACATCGGCAAACGTATTCTAAACTTTATATGGACAAGATGACTAGATCAGCCTTGAAAAAGAGAACCAAGGTCAAAATAAAGAAGCCAGGTATAGTGACATGACACATGACTGTCATTCCAGCGCTTGGCAGGCTGAGGCAGATCTGTGATTTTGAGGCCCAACCTGGGCTACAGTGAACTCCTATCTCAGAAAAAAAAAACCCTAAAAAACATAAATAAGGAAACGAGGTTGGGGAGCTGGCTCGGCGGGCAAAGGTGTTTGCTTTCAAAGCCTGCTGGCACGGGGTCCATTCCCCAGCACCCACGAAACCCAGCGCAAAAGGGCACGTGCATCTGGAGTTTGTTAGCAGCAAGAGGCCCTGGCGTGCGCATGTGCACAACACACACACACACACACACACACACACACACACACACACACACACGTGCAAGTAAATAAAATATATATTTTAAAAAACAAACGAATAAAATGATGAAGACTCACTTGACCTGGTATCAAACAGTGTTACATTGCTGAGACAGACAAGAGACTGTCCTGTTGATGGAGGGTCACTGGAACGGAACAGAGGACCTGAAAATCCAGCCACACAAATCATCACAGTGGTTCTTGACACTGGGGTGGCCCAGGAACATCAATATGCAAGGGGAGGGAGGTGAAGTCCACCCTCGGCCTTGAACAAAAGCCACAGTGAACCACCACAGCCCAGATTTATAAAGTATTTTTATTTATTTGCAAGCAGAGAGAGATAATGGGCAGGCCTGGGCCTCCAGCTGCTGCAAATGAACTCCAGGTGCACAAAGTGCTGCATGCACCTGGAGTTCGTTTGCAGCGGCTGGAAGCCCTGGTACACCCATATCCATTCTCTCTCTCTCTTTCTCTCTCTCTGCTTGAAAATAAATAAATAAAATAAACTCAACATGCAGCTCCCGTTCAAGTACCAATGGCACACCAGGTGTTTATACCAAAGAAAGAAAACCTGTGTTCACATGGAACACTTTATTTATGATAATCAGATCTGGAAGGAGCCAGGTGCCCCGAGAGACTGGGTTAAGCAAACTGTGGTTCACACATGCTGTGGAATACCACTCATCAACAAAAGGAATGAACTGGATTATATATAATGACTTTGGCAGGTCCTTGGAGAATTATGCCACTCAAAAAAAGTCTATTTCCGAATGCTACCTTGTAAATAGCATGGCATGATTCCCTTCATGCGGTATTCTCTTTTGTATGTATATGTGGTACACATGCATGCAGTATGCATTTTCACGTGTATGGGGAGTGCATGTGGAGGCCAGAGACAAACACAGGACACCATGCACCTCTTTTAGGAGACAAGGTCTCTCATTGGCCTGAAGCTCACCAATGAGGTCAGGGAGCCCCAAGGAGCCTCCTGTCTCTGCCTGGGCACTGGGGATCAAACCCGTGTCCTCATACCCACTGAGCTGTCTTCCCAGCCCGTGTGTGGCATTCTTTAAGGACACTGTTAATGCAGAAATAGGAATAGTGAGTGTGGGAGGCAGGGACATGGGGCTGGAGGAGAATAGCCCGAGGGATCCTCAAGGGACAAGTCTGCATCTCCACTAGTTTAATTGTCAAAGTGTCACTTGTTACATGAGTTTCACAAGATGTTACTGTTGTAAGGAAAAAATGGGAAAAGGGTTTGTGGAGATGCTTCTGTTATTTCTTACAACTGTATGTGAGCCTGTAATTATCTCTATGGACAAAGCTTTTTAACAGCAGAGTGAATTTGGTAAATATTTTTAGTCTCTTATCAACATAAATGCATGCTTGTCACATGACCTAGCCAGCAAGTCTACTCCTGGGGTGTTTGCCCAGAGGACTGAGGACGTACCTCTGATCATTTGTAAGCCTCCAAACTCAGAAGAAGCTAAGTGCCCATCAACTGGGAAGTAGATTAAGAAGTCACAGAGAGCTGGAGAGATGGATCGATGATTAAAGGCACTTGCTTGCAAAGCCTAACAACTCGAGTTCCGTTCCCCAGTATCCACGCACCTCTTTGTGCATCTGGAATTCATGTGCAGTGGCAGGAGGCCCTGGAATACCCTTACTCACTCTGCCTCTCTGTCTGTCATCTGTCTGTCTGCTGTCTGCCTGTCTGTCTGTTTCTCTCATAAATTCATAAATAAATAAAATAAAACTTTTTAAATTTTATATTGGGCCACTTTATAAAATTTTCTTCTTCACTTCAGTGTATGTGTATGTATTCCGAGGATCTTGGATTTTCTAAGCAGCCGGGCTAAAACACAAATCTAAATGATGTCATAATCCCTTCCTCTGCATTCTCCTCATTGTGAGCAACGTCTAGGACCTCCACTGTGGTACTGACTGGGGCAGTGTGAGTGTGCGTTGCGCACGTGAAGGATGCTTTCATCACTGGTGCTAATTTCCAGTAGGTGTCTTTTTCTTAATGACAAAACTTTTCTTCTATTCCCCATCTGCAAGAATACTTGATGGGAATCTTTGGCTCATCATGAAAGAACCAGCTGGAGAGATGGCTCTGCAGTTAAGGCACTTCCTTGCAAAGCTTGACAGCCTGGGTTCAATTCCCCAGGACACACATAAAGCCAGACTCACAAAGTGACACATGCATCTGGAGTTCAATTACAGTGGCTAGAGGCCTTGGAACACCCATGCGCTCTCTCTCTCTCTCTCTCTCTCCTCTCTCTCTCTCTCTCTCTCTCTCTCTCTCTCTCTCTCTCTCTCTCTCTCTCTCGCCCTTTTCTCTCTTTCTCTCCCTCCCTCTGTCTCTCTTTCTCTGTCTCTCTCTGCCTGCAAATAAATAAATAAAAATATTTTTAAAAGAATACCTTTGAACAAGCATGCTTTGACTTTTGTTATGATTTTAATATCAAAACTATGCTAATGGAAGTTGAGCACCTCGCCAATTGGTCAGATATGAATTATTTCTTAAAGGTGTGGTAAAAACAAATAACGAAAACACATAAGATGGTTGCTGTCCCTAAAAGTATATCTTTGATGAACTTTCTGGATTCTTCAATAAAAAATATCCCATTTAGGCTTTCTATTACTACTTGAATGAATCTTGTAATTTCTGTTTTGTAAAAGCCATGGTTTCATCTATGTTTTCAATGAGATAAAGTTAGTTTCATAAAAGTCAATTCCTCTGTGTGTATAATTGTAGCTTCTTTTTACTGTTTATTTATGCTGTGTCCTTTTCCATCATAAAACCTTAAAGGGGGTTTTATTGATCATTTCTACTGGCCTTGTTTGACCTTGCTTAGTTTATTAATATCCGTTTTTAATCATGATTAAATCCTTCCTTCTACTTTCTGGAGATTTGATTTTTGGTTCTTTCTAGTTGCTTGAATATTGTGCTTGGTCCATTTGGTTTCAATTTCTCTCATTTTCTAACGCACGCATTGAAGTCCATAAATTTTCCTCTGATAACTGCTTTGGCCACATTTCACAGGTTTTAATATTTAATGCTCTATTGCTTATTTCTAAATAGTATATAATTTTCATTTTTATTTCCTTATTAGCACAAGACTTTTAATAAGTGTTTCTATATTTGTGATTGGAGATATGGATTTAATCTCTCTTTTTAGTGATTTTCTCATTTGTTCGGGGAATAAAATTTATATAATTTCTACTTTTTGCTGAGATGTCTTTCAAAGTTTAACATATCACCAGTTTATGTGAGTGATATATGTTTGAAATGAATGTGTATCATAAATATGTTAATTTAAAGTTGTTCATTATGTCATTTAGATTCTGTATACCATTGTTTGCTTATTTGTCGTATATATTACTTCAAGAAGTATGAAATTTATCCTGCTATTATTACAGATATGTCAGTTTTTCTTTGTATCTCTATTAGTTTTATTTCATATTTTCCAAAGCTCTATTGTTAAGGTCACTAAGGTGTAAAAGTACTATATTTTCTTGACCAATTGTTATTTTCAACAATATACCTATTCTTTAACAACTCTAATGGGCCCCCCTCCTACTTAACATGGCATGTGGCCATGCTATAAATTTTAGTGCGGTTACACTTAATTCTTGAATATGTTTCTTCCCATTGATATGGCCTATTATGTTATATATCACACTTTTGCTCATTATGTCTTTATAAGCTGATTTATTACCTAATAGATAAATTATTGATCACTGTATAATATTCATCCATCCATATTAACTTTACATTTAACACTACTGACCTCCTTTATAGGGCATCGGAGTACTTCCAGCATGTTCTTAGGTTTCTTTCATAGTCTTATCATAAACCAGTCATGTTGGTCTGATGATTCCAAGAGTCTGTGCCATTGTGTCTTGTACACGTCATGTGACTACATAAAGAATCCCTGCATATCTTCAGCCTTCTGGGCGGCACAGGCTGCTGTTTCGAGACAGATAATCACGTGCCCCAGAGGATCTCAGCCTCAGTGCTGGACAGTCCTTTGCAGAAGGAGCGAGTCTCTTCCAGCCCATGGTTGAATGTCCAGCAGATAGCACCCTTGACCTTCACCTGCAAGATACCCACAGCCTGGCCCAAGACAGGCCAATCCAGTTATTTCCAGGCACCACAAATGTCTCCACGGGGCAAATGACCCTGGTTGAGAACCACTAACGTCTCTAACGCTAGCTTTTGGAGGACTGGGTGCTGAGTTTCATCAAGTCTCACTTTGATGTATGATTTTAGATTTTCCTTCCACTGGAGATAGGATATGGTTTTAATTGTGTTTCTGGATTGACATAACAGTAGGCTATGGCCTTCCAGTTCATGCACATACATTTTTAACACGTAATAATATCCCATTCCTATGATTCTTTCTACCTCTCCATCCACCTGTGACGGTGGCCTGGACCTCTGTTACTCTTTGAAGGTGTGATGCGTTTTTCTCTCCATTGTTATTGTGGTCATTTCCTGTTCTTTAACAGCTGTAAGTAATTTTTCTTTTTTTTTTTTTCACTTGCTTCCTTTACTCTTCAACTCTCCTACAATTAAGATTAGCCAGTTAACATTTCTTAGAAAACGAGTGAACATAATTTTCTGTGATAATATATACCATATTTTCTACCTTTTTAAAACTTTTTTTAAAAATATATGGAAATTAGCCCATGTTGTGTGTGCGCACACGTGCGTGTGAAGGTCAAGGTCAAGGTCAGTCATCCTTCCCATCACTCTCCACCTGTGAGATGGGGCCTCTCCCTGAACCTGAAATTCACTGTTTCAACTAGTCAGCAGGTTTCAACGACCAACCTGGTCCCAAGTCCCCAGCTTTGGGGTAACAGGTGGCCCTGTTTTTTACATGACTCCTGGAGACCCACCTCAGATCCTCAAGCTTTCGAGGCTCCCTCCCCCCAACCTCGTCCCTTCACCTTTTTCCTTCTAATCTGGCTCCATGTTTTCCCAAGTCTGCTTGACATAAATAACTTGTCAGAGATCTTCATCTAGCTCTAATTCTGAATGCTGGCAATCTATCTGTTTTCTGTTTGACTGAATTATGTTGGATCTTTATCAATATTGTCCTGGGTTTAGTTAGTTGTTTTCTTTCTAATTTGTTGTGAGTTGAATGTTTAAGTCACGTATTTTTTGAATTCCTGTATTTTTATTCAATGTTCAATCATGCTGATAGTTAAGGCTGTAAATTTTCTTCCAGATACAGCTTTGACCAATCACACAACACAAGTATGGAGATATGCTATTCTCATTGAGGTTATTTGCAGATTGGGGAATTCGTTTTACATTTGGAGGCGTGAACTAGGGAATCAACATAGGTAGATAGGACTTCTTTGTTTGTTTGTCTGTCTGTTTATTGAGGCTGGGTCTCACTAAGTTGCCTGGATTGGACTTGAACTTGGTCTATATCCCAGGCAGGTCTTGAACTTGCACTCATCCTGAAACAGCCTGCCTGGAATTACACCCATATACCACCACCCATGCCTGGCCTTCTAAATATGGAGCTGAAAGATCTTTCAGAGAGGGTTTAATAGTCTTAAAACTACTATTTTAAAATTTGGGGTCCTTTTTACCTTTTTAACAAGTATGAGCACTGTCATGATCTCCCCATTAGCCTCTACCAGATATTTATTTATAGCTGGCATAAGCTACTTTGTGAATATTTCATAGGTTTAAATAGTCCCTCATTATTTTAAGAAACATCTTAGTCTAAGATACAACTCCATTGTTTGAAATCATTTGGCCCCTGGTATCCCTGTCACTAGATCTGCCCGGTGACAAAATCAGTCTCTCAAAATATTGTCAATACAATGGTGAATCTCTCCATTTCTTCTTTCCTGAAAACCCTGCTTTCCACATTCTGCTGCCATGGTTTTTGGCATATTAGGATGACGAGCAGAGTCAAGTACAATGTAAGTCTAGTGGTGACAGGCATCAGCCCCAGGTAAATTCGTGTACTCACCAGAGCCCTGATCCAGTGTCCAATGAAGAAAAAAATTCACAAGCAAGAGAGCATGAGTTTGAAGGATAAGCCCTTGGCCAACAGAAATGGCACACTGTTGAATCTATTGTATCATTCTTAATTTTTAAAATATTTATTTATTTGCAAGCAGAGAGAGAGGGGGGAATGGACTTCCAGGTCCTCCAGCCACTGCAAATGAACTCCAGATACATATGCCACCTTGTGCATCTGGCTTTAAGTGGGTACTGGGGAATCGAACTCGGGGTCATTAGGTTTTGCAGGCAAGTGCCTTAACTGCTGAGCCATCTCTCCAGCCCTCATTCTCGAGTTTTGATGCATATTTGGTTCCTGGTTTCACACTTTCCAGTTGAATATGTAGATATTGATGATATAGATATATTGTATCTTACTACTTGGAACTTTTTTTCCCTTACAGTTCTGACAACCATATCCCCAGCCCCCGAAATTTATGTGTTTCTGGCAAGCACTAAATTACTGTGTTAACTCCCCAGCTCCTCTCTGGGGAATTCCAGGCAAGCACTCTACTGATCAGCTAGGACTACAGCTACAGCCCTCTTTTTACTTTTTGAGACAGGGTCTCACTAAGCTGTCCAGGCTGGACTTGAGCTCATTCTGTAGCACAGGCTGGCCTCAAACTTGGGATCCTTCTGCTTTGTCCTCACTGGTAGCCAGAATTACATGAGAGAACCACCAGGCCTAGCTTATTTGGGGCTTTTTGGGTTTATTTTTATTGTTTCCTCTTCTACCTTATCCATAGATTTTCAAAATTTATTTTGTTTGTGACGGTCTTCAACATAGAAAATCCAGTTTATAATTCAAGTAGTAAATGGCTTCAAGCTTTTGCTTATCTTTAACTTCTATGTTTTTCTTTTTTTTAATTTATTTATTCATTTTCAAGCATATATATATATATATATAGAGAGAGAGAGAGAGAGAGAGAGGGAGAGAGAGAGAGAGAGCACACCAGGGCCACCACCTTGTGGGTCTGGCTTATGTGGGTACTAGGGAATTGAGCCCAGGGCCTTAGGCACTGGAGGCAAGTGCCTTAACCGCTGAGCCATCTCTCCAGCCCAACTTCTATGTTTTTCTAATTTTTAGATCAGAAAGGCAACTGAGTCTGGTATTCTCCCTTTCAGCAAAATGTAACTATCTTTCTACTCTCCTCCTGACCCCACGCTAGCTTTCCGTCTCCAATTATCCCTCAGACAGTTATTAAATAAACTCAGATTTTTATATGCCAATTATTAATTTTTATATAATATGACTTCTATTCAAAAGCTCATTTGTAACGGTTCGGTTTACTTTTTCACCATTCAGACCTGTAAAGCAAAAAGGATGGGCTGAGGTTTGTCCTGTATCTTCTGGGCAAAGCTGAGCCCCTGGACTCCTACACCACCCCACGGATGGCTCTGGGCCACACAGGATGCTGGGGACCTGAAGGACCTGGTAGATCCAGCATCCCAAAAGCAGCTTTCTGAGGAAGATTTAAGTCAGGGACATAGGATCATTATGAAGAGATGGAGCTGGGGAGATGGCTCAGCAGTTAAGGTGCTTCCCTGTAAAGCCTAACGACCCAGGTTCAATTCCCCAGTACCCACATAAAGCCAGAAGCACAAAGTGGAGAATGCATCTGGAGTCCATGTGCAGTGACTAGAGGCCCTGGTGCACCATTCTGTATCTCGCTGCTTTCAAATAAATAAATCAACATTGTAAAGAAGACTGGAGGGGTCTGGACAAGGCACCCCCCAAAGTTGTGTGCAAACACCAGGCTGAAGAAGTGACCCCCAAGGTCATCCAGCAGGGCATGAGCCAGCTGCTGAGGACACATCCAGCCTTCGCTCTCACTGGGCACCAACTGTCCCCTCCTTGGGGACGTTTTGATAAGGACACCTTGCATTAGGTCTTTCTGTCATCCCCAAACTTTGCATGGATGACATTTCAGCAGAGGTTTCCCTGAACAGTTTATTGATTATATCACCTGTAATACTGGGAACTCTTGTAAAATCTGAGGTGAAAACTGAGCCTGTCCAACGCAGGATGTGCGAACACAGCAACTATGGAGTTTACCACTTTATTAAAATTGTGATTGTTCACATAAAGACTCAAGCAGGTCACATATTAATAATTATCACTGACAATCTTTAACAGCAGCCAAAGCCCACAAGTGAGGCAATATTCCATCTCCCGGTCTCATTTATCTTACTGCTTATGGCCCCTCTGTGGTCAGCCCGCTGCAAGCTTCACGGACATTTAATTATGAGCACATCATAAATGTAGCTGACAGGGCAGAGGCTGGGGGGGGGGAGATGCTCTTGGCAAGGGGGTCGCTGTGCAAAGTACTTAGTTGATGCGCCCCCACAATAGGGCAGGGAAAGACCACCCCTCCCTCTATAGCTCCCTTTGTCTGCTGACTGAGACCAGCTTGATCGACTCTCCACACCCCTCACTTTGTCACTCTGCGGTGTGTCACGCAGGCTGTCTGAAAGCTGTGCCCTGTGTCTCTGGTCCTGCCTAGCTGTGAAGGTGCCTGTACTCACCTGTCTCTGGCTGCTTGTGAAGTTCAAGTGTAGGTGTTACTCTGAAACAAATGAAAAGATGGAGCCTCCAGGGATCCAAGAAGCCGACCATCTGACTAGTTCAGCTCAAATAGGATGAAAAAGGCAGACACAGCCCAGCACTCAGGAAGCAGGTGATCATGAGTTCAAGGATAGCCTGGGCTACATAGTGAGACCTTGACTCAAAAAATAAAAAATAAAAACACAAGGGTTGGAGGTTGGGAGATAGCTCAGTGGTAGATGCTTACCAAGAACTCACCTTCAGGGCTGGAGAGATGGCTCAGTGGTTATGATGCTTGCCTGTAAAGCCTAACGACCTGGATTTGATTTCCCAGTACCTATATGAAGCCAGATGCACAAAGTAGCACATGTATCTGGAGTTCATTTGCAGCAGCTGGGAGCCCTGGCGTGCCCATTCTCACTCCCCACCCCCTTTGCAAATAAATAAATGAAATATTTTTTAATTGCACCAGTGAGGAACTCACTGTATTTGCCGGGCATGTGGAAGGCCATCCCCACTTTCATTTCTCCATCTATTTAAAGGGTAGAGAAGAGTCACTCACAATAACCCACCCCTCAACTCAACTATGGTACCTGGAAAACACCTTTCCAGTAAATGAGAAAAAGACGCCCTTACAAAGAGAGCAGGTGTACTTCTAATTAGCCATGGCCCTGAAAACTGGCCAAGGTGTCGGGCACTAATAAGGCGGCCAGCCTCTCTGGGAGGGCTTGGAGCTGGCTGACCTCAGAGTGTCATGCTTCAAAGCAAGTGTCCTCAGAGGAGCTGAGGTAGACATTCCGGCAGACCTGGATGGGGAAGACAAAGTGTATAATAAGGGGTATTCCATGAAGGAGTTCCGAGAAGAAAGCTGAAAAGTAGCTATCATGTTGGCAGATAAATTCTACACACAATTATTCATTCCTAGCCCCTTGACATGTAGATTAATGAGTTTGATAACCCAGGCTTCTGAGAGGTAGATTCCTCCCTTCGCAGGCTTCTCTCCTTCTACCTACACACAGCACACGGGTCTGTGGAGGAAAAACAAATCGATACATTTGCAGTGACCATCGGTGCTTGCTGTGACTGGAGCCTTATGTCAAAAATATGATATGTTCTCTACCGCCTGGCCAGGGAGAAGCTGTCCCAGCCAGGGACACAGGAGGGTCCTGGACTTCATGAAGCCCCTACTGCAACAGTAACTGGGCATGGAGCACGTCCAACTCCAACCAGGGAAAGGGGTCGTTTGGGGGCTGTTGCAGTCAGCTTTCTCACTGCTGGCACAAAGAACCTGACCAAAAGCAGCTTGTGGGGGGAAAGGGTTTATTTTGGCTTACAAATTCAAAGGGAAGCTCCATGGTGGCAAGGAAATGACAGCATGAGCAGAGGGTGGGCATCACCTCTGCCACAGCAGGTGGCACACAGCGGCAGGAAGGTGTGCCAAACACTGGCAAGGGGAAGCTGGCTAGAACCCCCATAAGTCTAGAACCCCCAGCAACACAGCTCCAATAAGGGCCCATTTCCAAAACTGCCATCAGCTGGGATCAGGCCGTCAGAACATTGCTTGATCCCTAGCTGATACAGAACACACAACAAGTTAATGGGGAACACCTGGGTCAAACCACCGCATGGGCGCTGTGGTCATCTGCTGGTGTGCCTTAGGCTAGGGTCCTCAGTAGTACTGGCTCTAGTTGGCACATAGTCACTGTCTTAAACAAAGAGCCATGTGAGAGGAAAAACTATCATAAGGGTGAGCCATGCAGTTACACCCACTCTGGGTGTTGCGGTCAGCTTTCAGTTGCTGCGCAGAAAGAACCCAAACAAAAGCGGCTTGTGGAGGAATGGGTTTATTTGGCTTATGGACTCGAGGGGAGACTCCATCCTGGCAGGGAAAACGATGGCATGAGCAGAGGGGTGGACATCGCCTCCACCACAGCACTGCAAATAGGAAGGTGTGCCAAACACTGGCAAGTATGGCTTATAACCCCATAAACCCACCCCCAACAACACAGCTCCATCAAGGTTGTAAAATCCAAACTGCCATCAGCTGAGGATTGATTACCCAGAACACATTCATTTGTTTGTGGGGGGCACCTGGATCAAACCATAACACCGGGCATTTCATTTAAGATGGGTGAACAGCTCCAAGCTAGAGGTTTTATTCTGGCCACACTCAATGAAACCCTCCTAAAGAGAACCTGGGTCCAAACCTGCCCGGATGCCCTTGGTCTGGTTGCTTCACTCTTGTGTGCCACTCCCAAGCAGGAGAGGGTCAAATTTGGGAGCTGCAGCTACACTCTCAAGAGGGCTAGAGACAAGGCTCAGAGGGTAAAAGCCCTTGCTGCACAAACAAGGAGCTGAGTTCAATCCTCAGCACCCATGTAAAAAGCTGGCCATGGGGCTGGAGAGATGGCTAAGTGGTTCAAGGCACATGCTTACAAAGCTGCTGTACCTGAGACCCCATCACTTGTCCTAAACCAGGCTCCATTGCTGCTGCTCCTGAGATCCTATCAACCCATTTACTGTACACCCTCTAGATGCATCTCCAGCTCCCACGATGCCCTGTGCAGGGAGAGAAAAGCCTGGTTGCATCGCTTCATGATGTCCTTGCCAATGACATCCTCACTATTCTTTGCCCTGGAGCATCAGCCCAAAGCATTAGGCTCAGGGAAGATTCCAGAAGAAGTGTAAGTGTTCAGTATACCATCAGGCAGCCTGATGGGCGTCACGCACACCAGCATGCATCTGGCACCCCAGAGTGATAGGACCCCTGTCGTGTTCCACCTCTGATTCCTCCTTCCCTTCTCTGGATTCTGGAAAAGTCACACAAAGGATGGGAAAGTGCTCCATCCTTTGCAGGAAGTCTTCAGGTAGAAAAGGTTCTAAACCCGGGGCCAAGTTGCAAATCGGGCTGTCCTGCAGGGGACACAGAGTAATGGCGATCCCAACAACCCCAGGAAAGGGTAGGTCGTCCAAGAGAAAAAATTTCAGAGGAGGTCAAAGTTGAATCAAATTAACCACTAGACAAAAGCACAATGGACAAATTAAGTAGCAAGGATCATGAGACCAGGGAAGGTTGACCAGTAGTCTAAGATGCCCTAGCACAAAGTAGTGAAGAAAAGAAGTAAAGCTTCATAGTCAAGTGGCTTCCAGGCCTGGTGCAGTAGGCAAGCCAAGTTGGCTATGGGAGCAAAAGCACATCTTCTATGGGCTGGAGAGATGGCTCAGCAGTTAAGGTGCTTGCTTGCAAAGCCTAACAACTAGAGTTTGATTCCCCAGGACCCATGTAAAACCAGATGCACAAAGTGGCACATGCATCTAGAATCCATTTGCAACAGCTGGAGGCCCTGGCATGTCCATTCTCTCTGTCTCTCTTCTATCTCTCTCTGCTTGCAAATAAATAAACAAAAATATATTTAAAAGCACATTGGGCTGGAGAGATGACTCAGCGGTTAAGGCACTTGCCTCCAGTGCCTAAGGCCCCGGGTTCAATTCCCCAGGTCCCACATAAGCCAGACCCACAAGGTGGTGGCCATGGTGCTCTCTCTCTCTCTCTCTCTCTCTCTCTCTCTCTCTCTCTCTCTCTCTATCTATCTCTCTCTCTCTCCTTGAAAATGAATAAATAAAATATTTTAAAATATATATATTTAAAAGCACATCTTCTAAATGAAACATTCTGCTATCTGCAGACTGTACCCCCAAACACTCTGCTATCTTTTGGGGAATTCCTCAACAGGAAGTTAGACCCTGAACTTACTCCCACAGGTCTCTTTGCTGCCACTGTGTTAGGTTCACACAGGTGTGTTTTGACATACTTGAAATAACTGCCAACATTTTACAATCAGATTTCACAAGAAAATCTAGATTCATGTTTTTTACTGAAAAATCAGAAGATCTAACAACACATTGAGAGGAGCCAGGGAGCTACTCTTTAGGGAGAGAACACACCAGCCAGCCCTCCACAGTCCCAGCTCCCTCTTGTACCTGGCTCTTGCTCTCTCTGAGTGTCCTGTGCAAGCCCTTCTTGTCCACAATGGGGCCTCAGCAATCTCTCCCCTCCCTAGATGCCCTCCCCAGGGATTTCTCATCACTCAGAAGAACCGTTATTTCTAGAACAAGCCACCCCTCTGCCCATAGGTTAGCTCCTTGTTCCTCCCCAAGGTCCTGTGGTTTGTACCCACAATTCCAAGAGCGGATCATTCATCAGACCATCAGCCCCAGAGCCTTTGAAAACACCTAGAAAAATTGTTTAAGCAGAAGAAGCAGCAGCATTTCAGAAGAAACTAGTCGGGGCTAGTCCAAGGCCCAAGGTCAAAAGCAATGATTCATGTACCCATTTCCAAGACTGTGACCTCAGAGGTCACAGCCTCTTCTCTTCTTGCCTTAACTTCCAGGATGAATGACCCACTGGTAGGCTGGAGGGAAGACAAGAGACATCTGTGTGTTAAGTGCAGAAATGGGTAGGAAAGTTCTGATTGGTTGGTTCAGGAACTTGGATTCTAGGCTGAGCTTTAAAAAGGATAGTGTATCTTTAAGGCCAGGTGCCCTTCAGGGAACGTATTGGATAAATGTCTTCTGAAAAGCCTGTAAATATTCCATTGCCTCACTGTCATTACTTCCATGAAATGATAATGAAGCATGAAAGAAATATAATTCCATATTCAGATGACAGCATTAGCCTCCATAAGCAAACTGAAATATTTATTAGTAAAATGTTCAGTATCTACGCCTGTAATCTGAAAAAAAAGGACAAAAATGTTTTATAATAAAAAAGAGATTGAATGCAGAGGTAAAATGTGGTTGGCTGATTTTATTGCTTATTATTAAATCCTGGCAAAACAATTATTTTTTTTTCTTTTCATTAGTAAGACACCCAAATTAAAACTATGCCCTCCGGCTGCAAGGTTTACAGTAGTGATTAAAAACAAGGAATTGTGATGCATGGGGCTTTTGACAATGGCATAATCAAATTCATTCATATTGTTCAATCTTTCACTGACAAATATTTTTACAGTGAAATATACCAAACAAAGAATTGCGTACAACAACTATCAATACAGAGAAATTAGGAAACCTCGTCATTATTTAAAAAGTGAGCTTTGCCATAATCTTGAATGCAAACATTAGAGTGTAGTTAATTAGGGTAATTATTGCCTAAATTGTGCTTAATTGTCTTATACTGAATAGGATGTGTGAAGGAAGCTTTTTGAGACTCCACAATGTCTAAGTGCCACGAAAGTCCTTAGTTATAATAGTTGTGATGGTCTTTCCCATAAGTCAGAAAATATACCTGAATACAAGCGAGGAAGTAAACATGAACCATCAACCCTGACCTCCGTTTCACCTTAATGAAAAAGAGGCAGAAACCAAGTCATTTAGAAAGGTCTCATCACCTAGGGTTCTTATACCCTGAGCACATTCCTTAAAGGAAAGGGGAAACGGAAAAAAAAAAAAAGAAAGAAAGAAAAAAAAGGTCTTTGAAGTGAATGAAAAATTAGAAACTCAAGTGACCACGATCAATTCTGAAACACTGCACAAAATTAATTACAGTTTTGCATCAGAAGCAAGAATGTAGATTTCAGACAGTCGGTGTCATTTATCTCCAGCTGCACAATGCACGAGGCGATTAAAAAACCAACTCGGTCCCCACCTCCTGAGTCTAAGGCCTCTTAGAGGCTGTGAAGTACAAATGATTAACTCCAAATTATGCCGGGGACAGAGCGGATGCTCCAGCGTGAATGGAGTGTGCTTCCAGTCACGGGAGCTCAAGAGGGACAGATTTGTGGCTCTTTACAGTGAGATCAGGACAGCTCGGCAAACCCCGATCTCTCATTTCTATCTGAATTTAATGGCTTGCCTTCAATTTACATTTTTCATATATGAGTAGGTTAAAAAATTTATCCAGTTCTATAGGCCACTCTGACCGAACGGCTTCTCTCTTGGCACAAAGCATTGCAGGGGCTGGTCATGGAGGCGGAGAAACATTAGGCTTTTTAACCATTATTAGCAGGGGCTGTGTCCAAACCCACATGTGCACATATGCAGAGGAGTGGATGTTTCTTTCTGTTTCTCTATCTCTCTGTCTCTATCTCCCTCTCTCCCTCTGTCCCTCCCTACCTCCCCCCTCTCTATCTATCTATCCATCCCCCCTCTTTGGGATTAGCCCAGGAAGCCATCAGACATTCCCAGGTCTTTGTCCACAGATGAAGGCCAAGAATCAGATCTTGCTCTCTTCTTCCAGAGCCCCCTCTGACTAACCCCTCTTTCAGAAAGGGTGGACGCACATGTGTTCAAAATTCTAGACAAGTGCTCTACCCCTGAGCCACGCCCCCAGCCCCTCACTGAATTCTAGACAAGGGCTCTACCTCTGAGCCTCGCCCCTATCACCTGGATTTTAAGCAGGTACTCTACCACTGAACTATATACCTCAAGCCCCTCACTAAACTACATTCCAGCATTAGATATTTTTATTAGGATGTATTCATTGTACAAAATAATGGATTTCACTATGAGATTTTCAAATATAAGCCTTTTAATGACCAAATTCATCATGGATCACCCACCCGCACTAATTTATGGCCTCAGTTCTATACCTTTGATTAATGGAGGCATTTTTTTTTCTTGTTATGTTGCTATAAAGGAGACCTCATAATTCTAGAGGGGACTTCACTCCCTCCTGTCACAGGGTCTATGACAGTCAGAAAGACTCTAGACCAACAATCACTGATCTCTTCCCCCCCTGCCTACCTGCTTCCAACAGCCTCAACTTAAACTGGCCACTGATACCCTAACCTTGGACATTTGTCTGCTTTGGTTTGATTTGGCTTAGCTTGGGTTGGGTATTGAAACTGGCTCAAGCTGGCATAGAATTTACAATCCTCCTGCCTCAGTTTCCCAAACACAGGAATTACAGACCTTGGAGATTTTGTGGTATTGGCCTGAGTCCATCCCCACGTTGCTCTCAGCTTTTGGGACCTTCCCTGACCCATTTTTGCTTTTCTTTTTAATTTTTGGACCTTTAGAGACATTGCATAAATGTCTAAATGCTGAAAACCCAAGATGGACGCACTGATGAGCTGGCCCCAGCCTTCCCACTCCTTGCTGTCCTGGCCTCCAGGCTCGACCTCTTTGACCTCATAGTCACTGTGCTGGCAGAGTCTAGGCTCATGCCCTCTGTAAGGTGCCACCCCTTGACTGGGAGCAGCCCTCCAGCACCAACGAGAGAGAGTAGCATGGGCTTGCTGCTGCGGTTGCCCATGCCCTTCAAGAGAGTAAGGAGAGCGTCTCAAGCAAAGCCGCCCCAGAACAACCAACAACTCACTGCATGCTACTGGACAAGAAAACACTTATTTCTTCCCCCTGGCTTCTTGGCCTGGCTTCTTGTCCGTGGAAGCCACCACTAGAACCCCTCAGTCTTAGCCAAGTATTCACTCTTCCATTCCATTCTGTAGGCTCCTCTCTGGCTGAGGGCAGGTGGCCGGTGCAAAACCTCGGAGCCTTGACTAAGTTATGAACACCGGGAGCTTCTGTTTGGGCACATGGGAATAGAGCTGATTTCATTTGCCCCACAGGTGCTGGAGGGATTCCGTTCCCTGTTCAGGATGTCAAATCACCCTGTAAACACCAAGGATGAGACTTTTAGAGCTAATATGACCGTGACAGATGATGCCGCGTGACAAGTGTCAGCGCCATTCTAAAACGCTCTCTGCAGGACAGCAGCGTGATGATGAAAGCCCCCTTGAAGACACTCTAAGAACGCCATCCATAATGGTCTCAGTGCTGTGTCTCAGGGGACACCGAAAGATCCCAGTGTTTGGTTCCTAAGCCCAGTGAGTGTCTAGTTTACTTGCAAAACGGGGAAACCTGGTCATGAGAAAAGGGGGAAGACAAGTCCGGACACCTGAAGAGTCAAGACTATGGCCAAGGTCATTGTATGGCTTTACCATCCCTGGGAAAGAACTTCCTCAAAAGAAGACACCAGAAACAAAACACATCAGGTGTTTCCTAGTGTCTATTCGTGGTGGGAATTCATGATGGTATTTTCGTACACATCCATCAGACATTTTGTCCATCCTCCCCCACCTCCATTACCTGCTCTGGTCTCCCCTCTCCCTCCTCCTGCTCCCCTCCCCTTCCCAGACAGTCTCCCTTCTATTTCACATCTTTTTAAAATTTCAAATCCACAAGTGAGGGGGAAAAAATGGGATATTTGTCATTCTGATCTGGCTTAGTTCACTTAACACAGGTGATCTCCAGTTCCGTCCATTTTCCTATAAATGACATCATTTCCTCCTTCTTTCTGTGTTTCCAGTTTTCAAGGCAGGGTCTCCCTCTAGCCCAGGCTGACCCGGAACTCACTCTGTAGTCCCAGGCTATCCTTAAATTAATGGTGATCCTCCTGCCTCTGCCTCCCTAGTCAAATGACAGACTCATTCTCCAGAGCATAGCTGTTTAGAGAGTATTACATGACTCTGTCTAGAACATTCCAAAGAAAAGCAGATCCTATGTGAATTAAAAGGGGATTCCCCAGAGACAAAGTTCCCAGGACATTTGTCATCAACTCTACTTGGCAATGCATTTTAGACAGACTTTGACAATGACAGCGCTGAGATTAAAGGCGTGCGCCACCACTTAATGGCCAAATAGAACTGTTGTTCCCCGAGTCCACATGCTCCTTATCCATTCATCTGTCAAAGGACATCTAGACTGATTCCTTTGTGAATGGTGGAGCAGTAAACACAGATATGCAATTTACTCTCACTCTGCATTGTGCTGAGAACCCGGGGATATCTGCCCAGGACTGTAATATCATGTAATATGGCAAGATTTCTGCAGTGGCTCTGCCGCCCCATCTCCAAATCCTCCCAACATTGGTGCTGTTTGTTTTATTTAAAAATAATCATCATTTTTATTATTTATTTATTCGCAAGCAGAGAGAGAGAAGAGAGACAAACGAACTCCAGACGCATGTGGCACTTTGTGCATCTGGATTTACGTGGGTACTGGGAATCGAACCCCAGTTGTTAGGCTTTGCAGGCAAGTGCCTTAACCGCTGAGCCATGTCTCCAGCCCTGTTTGTTTTCTTGATGACAGCCTTTCTGACAAGAATGGGATGGACCTCCGTGTACCTTTGATTCTCACTTCCCAGTGGCTGAGAGGTTGAACTTTTGTGCTTGCCCATTTACACTTACTTATGAGAACAATCTGCTGTCCTATTTGCCCTTTGACTGATTGGATGATGTGGCTCTTTGGTGTTTCATTTAGTGAGTTCTTTATATATTCTGGATGTTACTCCCCTCTCGGGGGAATAGCTGCCGAGGATTTTCTCCCGGGCAATAGGTTCTCTCTTCACTCTGCAAAAGAGGTTACTTCTAATGCAGATGCAACTTGGATCCCTTGAAAATAAGCACCCTGTCTTCCTACAGGCAGGGAGAAGTGTAAGTCTGAGGCCTGGCTGGTTTTCTGTGGGTTTGTTGCCCCGGGGCTGCTTTTACCACCAGAGTCCTCACACCAGTAAAATGAAACGCCATTTGGGAAGGAAAGGGTCTCATACATAATCGCTTTTATTCCCGCATTTCTTCATCAAGTTGATTACATTCCTTAATCTCCAAGTATTAAAATGAAAACAGAACGGCTGTGGTTTAGAGACTCTATGAATCAGAGAGCTTAGGTTTAACGACTTAGGAAATCGTGGTGTTTTTTTTTATTTAATGTCACAAATTTGAGTGAGTTCAGGCAATGTTTATCAATAGCATTTTTTCACTCTGCATGTATTCAGGATTTAGCTGCAAGAATTCATTATGTGAAATTAACAAAATGTCTATCTTGCTATTGATGACACCAAATTGGAACCACTGATGTGACTTTAATATTTCCAAATTACCACTCCCGCTAGGCCATGATACCACAAAGAACTTGAGTGTCCGCATTTTCTCTTTTCCTTGCTTTGGAAAAGCCCAATTCCTGGCTCACTCTCTCCAAAGGCCATTTGAAGTTTTCATAATCAAGATGTGGTCTCACAATGAGGAAGCAAAAGATGGAGGAATGATATGACTTACAGATATACTCACAGCAAGTTCATGGCCAGCCTGAGGCTAGAATGCCAACCCAGGCCTCACAGAGGAAGGGAAACCCTCTCACTGACATGTGAATATCTCAAGTTCACAAGAGCTATACTAGACCTTGGACAAGGTCAGACATCCTCAGAACCTAAAGTCAGGGTCTCCTTGTGATTCCTAAATTCCTCCAGCCCTTCACTCTGCATCCGGGTGTCACTGGATGGGAACTATCATACCTCAGAGGCATTCCTGGCCATCTATCTGCTGGGCTAGAAGGGTAAACCCATCCAGAATGTTCTGGAGCCTTTGGAGCAAACACCAAACAAATCTCAAATGACAGACTCATTCTCCAGAGCATAGCTGTTTAGAGAGTATGTACATGACTCTGTCTAGAACATTCCAAAGAAAAGCAGACCCTATGTGAATTAAAAGGGGATTCCCCAGAGACAAAGTTCCCAGGACATTTGTCATCAACTCTACTTGGCAATGCATTTTAGACAGACTTTGACAATGAAAACACAAATAGATTGATTTTCTTTGCCAAGTAGCTGTTGGTCAGCTCAGAAGGTTTATGTTCTTGAGAATCCCCATCTCCAAAAGCAATATGTCCTTTTGCCATATTAGACCCAACTGAGCTTCATTAGAGAAGACACGATCTCAGGGTCCTGGGGGGAGCCGACTTTTGCTGATGAATCAGAAAATTCCACTCCACAGCTGACATTGGGCAAACCCTTCCTTGGGTCTCAGACTTCTTGACCATAAAATGGGAATAAACTTATCCCACCTCTATCTTTATCATAAAGTGGGATCTGAGGCCCCGAAGAAACAATGCAACTGAATACCTAAGACATGCCCAGGCAGAGAATTACAGCCCCGATGCTGGCCTGGCACCTGCAGAGGCATGGGCTCTGTGCCCTTCAGCATGATCATTGGCACTTGTTTTAAAAAGAAAATCAAGCATGTTTCCAACATGGTATATCACCTGCATTGTGTTTTTAAAGGAATCAGCTTCAATAATAATGATGATGATGATGATGATGATGATGATGGTTACTGTTATAAAGGGACAGCTGCCAAGTGAAGGGCTGAGGGAGTAGCTGAGTGTTAGAACACTTGTCTAAGATCCACAGTGAGGGCTGGGGGCGTGGCTCAGAGGTAGAGCCCTTGTCTAGAATCCACAGTGAGGCTGGGGGCGTGGCTCAGAGGTAGAGCCCTTGTCTAGAATCCACCAATGAGGGGCTGGGGGCGTGGCTCAGGGGTAGAGTCCTTGTCTAGAACCCACAGTGAGGGCTGGGGGCGTGGCTCAGGGGTAGAGCACTCCTCTAGAATCCACAGTGAGGGCTGGAGGCATACAACACCTACCTAGCAACCAAGCTAAAAGCCCTAGGTTCAATTCCCAATGCCAAAAAATAACACACACACACACACACACACACACACACACACACACAGACTCCCCTTTGAGCTGAGCATGGTGGTACATGTCTGTAGTGTTAATACTCCAAAGGCATGCAGGAGGACCACGAATTGGAGACCTTTACCATGAACACATAGGTTACACAGTGAGACTCTGTCTCAAAAAAAAAAAAGCCAAATTAATGGCAGACAAGTCACCTGTGCAGGCATCCTCATAGCATTCTGGACATACCTGTCACAGAATGACAGCCATGCCTTACTCTCATATCCGTATCCCCGCAAAGGACCATATCTGCTAGCTGCCACTCTGCAACTTCTGCCTTCCCTCCATCATCCTTCCCAACTGGGAAAGGGCACCCCAGCATCTCTGGTAGAGAAAGACCCCATGGCTCTGCGTTTCTTTGATTTTCTCTCAAAGATCTGCAGGCACAGGTCCAAGACAGAGGCAACTTCTCTTACATACCAGATTCTGTGAAAAACTCCCCTAGCAGAGTCCAGAGAAGTCAGACTTCTATCAGATGAGCCCCTTTAATGGATTTCAACAATCTTCAAAACCTTGTGTCTTGGGGCTGGAGAGATGGACCAGCATTAAGGTGCTGGCCTGCAATGTCTAACGACCCAGGTATGATTCCCACATAAAGCCAGATGCCCAGGGTGATGAATGCATCTGGAGTTTGCTTACAGTGGTTAGAGGCTCTAGCTTCATCATATACATTCTCTCTCTCTCTCTCTCTCTCTCTCTCTCTCTCTCTCTCTCTCTCTCTCTCTCTCTCTCTCTCTCTCTCTCCTCTTCTTGCAAATAATCCCAGCACTCGGAAGGCAGAGGTAAGAGGATCTCCATGAGTTCAAGGCCATCCTGAGACTACATAGTGAATTCCAGGTTAGCCTGGACTAGAGCGAGACCCTACCTCAGGAAAAAAAAAAAACTTATCTCTTGTCATTAGGAATGAACACACTAACCCTAAAAATATTAAGACAACTATCTACCTTGGACTCAGCCCCCCAACCTGGCTGGCCCAGATATCAATCCTGCCTAGGAAGTGTCATCAAAAAGCGATGCCCCCACACCCTGCTGACATGGTGTGTGCAGCCCCTCCACCAAGCTTGACCTCCTGTCTCTCATCCATGTGCTTCGTGGCATTACGGGGACCATGATGAGCTGCTTTACAGAAATGAAAACGCAATTGTCTGGCCGATAAAAGGCATTCCTGTATGCAATCCCAGTAATAGATTTTTTAATCCTCTGTGCTGACACACTGTTATGTGTTCATGGTTATTATCTGTCCACTTCCCAACCTTAAGAGGTTAGATTGTTTAAAGATTTGTTAGCTATGAACTGCTTAAAGAAGGCCAAGTATAAACTCCCAGCTAATTGAAAAATAGCATTTTATCAGATTCTCCTCTGATATGATATTGTAATGGTCGTACTTAGAGTACCCTCAATACTTCAATAAGTGGTGAAATTAAAAAAATAACATCTTCAGGGCTTTTCAGAAAATGTGGCTGTTACCAATTTATATTGCTTTTTTAACCATTATTTTCTTATATTTCCCACAATGCCTCAGATCAGAAGCAAACAGAAACTGAGTGATTACCCCAAAGTGTGCTAGATGAACTGGAAAAAGTCTATTCAAACAAAGCTCATTAGTTCTGATACCTCCAGGGCTTATGACAAATTAAGCGGCTGGTGTGTGTGCTCTCAGACAAAAGGGTGACGCCGAAAACTGGGGCTGAGCTAGGCACTGTGTCAATAAATTCCCCTGAAAAAGGTAAAAATTACAATTGGAGCGAAAATGGAATCCCTTTAAGGAGCATGTACAAAATAGATCATCCCTTCTTTCTTAAGTACATTTGTGAGCCCGCCCGTGATGAATTATTGTGGGTAGAAAGTGGTCACTCCGCAGGGGATGGATGCCTGGCCAGGTGCACATAGGAGTCGCTGGCTAAATCCACCCTCACCCCTTTGCAAAGACTTGGCCCTGCCCGGAGGAAAGTGATTTTAAACCCAACACAGAAGAGCACACACTGCCAAAGGCAAGGAATCCAGAGTTCTGACTATGTCTACTGGGCCCCAGGTGAGAGGAGACTCTACTCGCAAAGCCAGGCCAAGGCATCCCATTTTGGATGGGGTCCCATGACCTTAAAAAATAAAAAATAAAAAAAAACTTTTCTCAGTGCATTACAAACCAAGGCTTTCCTCTGTTTTGGGAGAGGAGACTATTTTTAAAGGCAGCTTGAGAATTCTCAAAAGTGGTTGTACAAACCTGACCTTGAATGTTTTATGAGTCTTTGTTAAATAAATGAATGAAGAGTGAATGAATGAGGCACTCGGGCAGTGAATGGTTGATCTTGATCATGAATTGTGTTGGACTGAGAGGCACCTGGTTGATGAGTAAAGAACGCTTCTGGATGTGTCTGTGAGGGTCTTTTCAGATATGATTGAGGAGGGAAGACCTGCCCTAACCGTGGACAGTACTATTCACTAGGCAGGAGGCCCAATGAAGCAAAAGCAGAAGGAAGCCAGTGAGCTCACTCTCTCTATTTCCTGTCCACCATGCAGTTCTGCTCCACCCTGCACTCTGAGGCTTGCTGTTTCAGCCTCACCTGAGGGGAAGAGCCAGCCTACTATGGACTGAATCCTCCAAAACCATGAGCCAAAATAAATCTTTCTCCTGATAAGCTGTTTTCTCATAAATGTAGTCACAGCGATGAAAACCTAACAGAATGAGGAAGTTGGGATCTCAGTACTGGACCTTGGCTGGCACTGTCCCTGGATTTCTAGAACACTAGATGGTCACATGTTCCCATGTGACCAATCATCTGTGGGTATCTCACAATGCTTCCTGATGTCAGCCAATGGCTGCAGCTAATGCCACAGGGAATCATACATAGCACAGCCATTCCCAGAAAGGCCAAAGAAGGAAGGCCTCAGATAGTACCCATCCCATCCCAAGGAGGGTGGCCTTTTCATATATCTAAAATACTTCTCTGAAAATTGGATATTTTCCACAAAAGCTCAAATTCCCAGCTCCAGTGGAAATGTAAGAGAAGCAATTAAATGGGACCAAGGTCTATCACATGGAGCACACAGGACAAAACTGTAGGGTGCCACTTAATAAGCATGCCTAGTCCCGATTGCCAGGGGTCCCTCCAGGCCCATGCCACCCAAGCATGTTAGCAGCTCAGTTCCCGAAGGCAACTACGCTCACAGGCTCTGGGGTAGTTGGCAGCCATTCAGACAGTGAGGATGGTTTACTGGGACGGTGGGAGCCATGGCAGCTCCAGGAGGAACCTCACACAAGCTTCCCTGGAGTGCAGCCTTCTACGTTTTCCTATTTATGCTGTGCTTGCATTTCCCCAGCCATCTCCCCACGCAAGCTACACACCAGCCTTTGGACTAAACATGATCATGTCTTTTCATTCACAGCAGCAATTTGAAGGCTGGAAGGATGTGGTCGCTTCTGTCTCAGTGCTTGACACACAGTAGGTCTCAGCAAAACGGTTTGCCTTCCTTCACTAAGCATCTCTCGTGCTCTGAGTCCTCAGTCTTAATGGCCACTGGAAATGACTCCACACGAGCTCATGAAAGACCCCCAAGGCCTTTCCCGGGAGAGCGTACCTCAGGACTCGAACAACCACACCAGCAGATGCAAAAGCAAGAGGATTTTTATTCTTCGGCTGTGCAGTCGGGCTCCCCAAACAGACGAATGCCAAGGAGAGCCCCGAGGAACAAAGGATCAGGGTATATATAGACAAAAACCACAAAATTATAATACAGCTCAGACTACAAAGCATATTGCATCTCTATGTCCATATCTGTACCTCCCTGATTGGTTACCTTATTGGAGCCTAAAATTTGCATTTTACATTCCATTCTAGGGTCAGCCCACATTCCAGGAACAGCCATGAGCTACCTTATATGGAGTGTTGAGTCTTCTGCTTATTTCCTGGAATTTATGACCAGGGTCTTTTCAGAAGGGGAGGGGGAGTGAGTCAGGGGAGGATTCTTAGTACTTTTCCTTATTTGGTCATTCTTTGCAAACTTGGAGTCAGTTTTACAAAATGGAGTCAGCTCTACAAAATGGATTCTTCACTCACTGTGACCACCTTCAACATGGGCCACATGTCTGACACATACCCCCACGCTGTGGCACTCCACGGATCCACTTCCAAGTGGTCCCAGAAGGAGAAGGGTTGTCCCATCCAAGTAGGTGGGAGGTTACTTCCTTCTTTAGGAACCTTCCACCTCATTGACATTTTACATGATGCCCAGAACCAAAGTCCCAACGCGAGTCTTCTCTAACAGAGGCGTAGCAATCTTTCACCTAAACACGGGCATGAGCCTTCCCTCCCAGGCTGGCTGCTGATGGGAAACACGCCATCATGGCAGCTGAGGGCCACTAGAAGGCAAGGGGCAGGGGTAGCAGGTGATCACAGGAAGAAGCATTTATTCTGTGAAGCCTGGACCATGGGGCCTCAGTACACACACACACACACACACACACACACACACACACACACACACACAGAGAGAGAGAGAGAGAGAGAGAGAGAGAGAGAGAGGAAGAGAGAGGGGGACCTGGCCACCTTCCACTATGCAGACAGCTCTAGAAAACGCAACTGTTGCTATGGGAAAGTGACAAAGACGAGAATGACACCCGAGCTTTCACTTTTATCTTTGTAAAGTTGAGAAACAGGTGGGAAGAGAATGAGGAATCACATGACATCTGGGTGCTCCCATCCCTCCTCCCCATCCAAACAGATCTATGAAAAAGGGGGTGTGAGGCATTATGGTTTGAAGGTAAAATGTCCCCCATAGGCTCATGTGTTTGGACAGTTGGTCCTCGGTTGGTGGCACTTGTTTGGGGACTTATGGGGCCTTTTGGAGACAGGATCTGGCTAACAGGTGTAGAGCGGCAGAGGTATAGCCCAGTGCTGGCTCCAGCCTGATTTCTTTCTGCTTCCTCATCGGCCAAGGTGTCAAGGGTCATGCTCAAGGTTCCCACCACCATGGATGGAGCCTAGTGATCATGCTGTTCCCACCCACGAAACTCTGAGATAAAATAAATCCTTCTTCCCCTACGCTGCTTCTGTCAGGTCTTCTGTCCTAGCCACGAGAAAGGGGATTGACACAGGAGCAGAGAACATTGCAGAACATGGGTTTCTGAGAATATCTGAGGGTCACCGTATCCCAGGCTTAGCAGGATCCACATGTCATGGAGCTTCCTCCACCACCAGAACTGAGCAAGATGCAGAGGAAAGAAGTGACCAAGGGCTGAGAGACCCAACCCGGTCATATCCACCAGTTCCTGGAGGCTGAAGAGAAACTCGGGAGAGTCCCCAGCCTGCCCTGAGGCATAGCTGGCCCAGAAAGTACCAGCCTGCCCTGAGGCATTGTTGGATGGGAGAGAAAGCACCAGAGGAGAGCCCAGATTCGGGGTGTAGATCCAGCAGGCACAGACATCATGGACCAGCAGGAAGCAGCCAGGAAGTCACACTGAAGGTCACTTGACTGGCCAATCCCACCATCCCAGAGAGAAGGAGGCAGAAGAATCCCTAACCCAACTGAGGAACCCCAAATCAGCTGTGTTTCCCCAGAATTGACTACATTGAGTTCCTACCACTGGGCACATGGGGTTTTGAAATATTCCGTCAATTTGTAAAGAAATTTTCAATGGTACATCTGACTCTGTGAGCTGACCATTCATCCCACCATATAGTATGTTGAGCAGTGTCTGCTCCAGGAGATAGACCCTTTCCAGGAGAGATCAGGGAAAGAAGAAGTCCAGGTGCCAACTAAAGATGCCGGGGTGTGTGCAGGTCAGTGCGGAGGGCAGAGGGCATCTCAGAGGCACAGCAGCAGTGAACCACGGGTGATTCTGACAGCATCCAATGAGCAGCAACGCCCTGACAGGAGTCACCCCAGTGATCACTGCGATCTAAAAAGAGAAACTTTTATAACCAAAAGTGAGAGCAGCATTAATACGTGGGCATAAACATGTATTTAGAAGGCAGTTTGGTGGTCATAATATATCCATTAAGCCAAACAACAGTAGTAGTTTTCCCTTAGGGCTTATGACTGCCCCAGCCATAGGCTTTTAACTGGGTTTTTAGTACCAGGCATGTACTTCCTCCCATGCAGGAGGCCTCAAATCCAGTGAGAGAGCAAGTGGTCTCCCCCAAAACAGACATCGCAACAGTTGGTACATTGGGCCTGGCTGGCCAGTCCTAAAGCTTGCAGGGTCCACTGCTAGTTAAGGTCATTGATGACTTTTCTCCTCCCAAAAGCTGCAGAGCTCTTTCTAGAATCCTGAGAGCTAGTCAACAGGGAGGAGGAAGAGGCTTCCAGCTCAGCTCCAGCTTGATTTCTCAATGACCTACAGCCCAAGCAATAGGATTTTACCATCCAGTTCTGGAACGCACACACTTTTTTTTAAATACATTAAGTTACTCAGGTTAGCCTTGAACTAGCTATGTGGCCGAGGAGCTTCTCCTTCCTCAGCATCCTGAGAAGTTGGGATTACAGACCTGTAGCTCCAGGCCTGCTAGGACAAATCCTTAAAAACCTGCAGACCCCTGTATGCAAGGTCAAATGTGTCTCTCCCGGACCAGTAGGAAGTGTTGTTACAAATGCCTGTAGCTAAGGCTCAGAGATATTTTGCACCTGCAAAGTTGTCTGAGGTAGCTGGAGCCACTGACCACACTGGGCAGGGGTGGGAGCGGGGAACAAGGTGTTGCCATGTGGGAAGTGTACCTTGTGTGTATTCTGAGTGTCTCTGGGGTCCTCAGACCACCCTCAGCAAGACGCCAAGAGGCAGACACCTGCCATGGGCTTCCTGCAGGCCAGGCCCTGGAGACAAAGCCACAGCAGGGGACAGAACTGCCCCAGCCTTCCAGGAGCTGACAGTCCAGGGGTGGGGAGGGAGGGGGGACAAAGCTTTCTTGTGATCAGCATGTTGGAGAAGCAACTGTGATACGGCATGGTGACAACAAGAGCCTTGGGAGCTGTGTGATCAGAGAGCCGAGACCCAAATGGCAAGTGTACCTCGCACAGAGAGAACAGGCCTGAATGGAGGAGCTGCAAGACACTCCCTGTGGAGAGCTGAAGAAAACCTAAGTCAGAGGTCAGGCCAGCCCAAGCCATGGAGGACTTTGAGGCTATGAGGAGAGAGCAGGCAGGAAAACGTGTTCTAGGCAGGGCCATGGCTGGACCAGGTTTCGGTCTAAAAGATCGTTCTGGGTGCATCTGCAGGATTCCAAGGAGGAGGCTGGTGGGTAGTTCAGGTAAGAAATGAAAGGAGTGTATGTGTTGATTTCTTTTTTTTTTTATTGTCCATAATGAGTTACAATATTTAGTGGGCAAACAATGAGTTGTTATCGCCAATTCCCCGCTACCCTCCCCTCCCCCTCCACTGGATAACCTCCTCCATGGGTCGTCTGGATCAGTCCTTGTGGCAGGGGCCCATGGATAGCCTAGTATTCAGCCAGGTTCTCCTGGCCATGCCTCTGGATAATCTCCCCCACCACAGCTCTCACAATCTTTCCGTCCCCTCCTCTGCTCAGTTCCCTGAGTCATGGTGGGTGAGTATTAAGGCTGCTTTAAAGTTGTGTGCTTAGGGGTCTTTGTGTCGAAATCGTTGGTTTCTGTCTCACTGGCTTATCCTGTGTTGATTGAATGGCTGTGGCTGTGGGCCCCTTGTTCATCCCGTCATTCTCTGCAGGGTTCCATTTGGATCCTCCACGGTATGACTCTGGTGGCTCCCCTCTTGCCAGAATCTCAGCTATCGGCCTACGGTCGGTTGGTAGGGTTAGATGGGCCCCAGCTCTCTCGCTGCATCCTGAAAAATACAAACACAATCTCCATCGGAGAGTGAGATCAGTGTAGGTTAACAAATATACACAATTCTGGATTACCTAGATTCTATTTTTAGTAGCCTCCCCGTCAATCGCTCCCATAGTGCAATTTGTCTTGGGAGCCCAAGAGTACGGGATCCGGTGCCTATCGCCCTGAATCCCAAGTTCCAGAGAAGGGGTCTCCCTCACTAAGTGGAAAATTGGCCGAATTTGAAAGCTGTTGATGGTTCTCCTACATCCTGACCCCTCCTCTCCATTTATATAAATAAATTGCAATTCTCTGCTTAAAAAGGAAAAAATAGAAAGAAATGATTGTGGCTTAGACCAATGTTTCTACAGACAGAAAATGACCTTCTATACATGTTCCATGTCCCATTCTCCCTCTGAGTCTTCCCCGTGGACATTGGCTGTGTCCCTTGAACCTGTCACCTCTTCAGTGTTGCCCCCACACCTGTGTTCAGAGGCCTCCGTGTCAGGTTCTGAGACCACGTGTGGGCAAAGCCCTAGGCTGCTCTGTCCACATACACACCTGCGGCAGGTGTCTCTGCTGCTCCCTCCTGCCCAGCTGCCTGCTCACCTGCTTTGTGCAAAGGTAGCAGCCTTTTCATGGTCACTGTCAAGATGGTCAAGCACTCCCTGGGGACCTGGGGACCTGGAACTATGCTGCCTCTGGGCTCTGGGTAGTCAGTACCCAAGCAAGCAATGGTGGGGGTGGGCACAGAAGATGCAGAGGAAGTGGAGAATCCAAAGTAAGGAAAGCCACCAGGCAGGGCAAGTGGAGGGAGATGGGTACAGCTGACACCTGTACAAGGCCCTCTGATTGCAAAGGCTTGTGGTCTTGAGCCTCTATATAGCCTAGGAAGCGGGTGTGTTTTCATTTTTTGCCCTTTTGCCAGGAGAAAACCATGACTCAAAGAGGCAATAAAGATTCCCAAAAGGTCCAAGTGGATATGTGGCCACAAGTTCCCTGCTGTTCAGGCTTCCAGTGAGGCAGAGAGGCTGGATGGGCTCCCACTGAGGAATGTGACACACATTCCATCACTGAGTGGCTATGTATCAGGTGGGCTAAGAGGAGCAAGACATCCATTCCACTCCCAGAAGGAGGATGCAGACATAGCCTCTGTGATCAGAAGGAAATGTCTGAAGACAACAGACAGAGCTGTTCTTACAATGGCTGCATTGTAGGGGTACGCAAGCACCTTGAGGTCCCCATCGCCTGTGC
>PVHP010013683.1:0-40538 GCA_004024765.1 Zapus hudsonius
TCTGTTTCTTACTAATTGTAAAAATCTGGCAAGGTGTAGTTGAACATGACGCTATCATAATAGCAGTGATGGTAACAGTAACTAACATTCAGGAGATGGTCAGTATGTGTAGCTCTTCATGCAGATTAATTTGTTTAATTCTTACAACAAGCCCATTTTTCAGTTGAGGAAACTGAAACTAAGCAAAAATTAAGTCAAAGATTTCAAAGTAAAGGTCATGATCCATTGCTGGATGGAAAATTAAGTTGATCTCAACAAGCCTATGTATATAAAACATACATAAATATGCTCATATTTAAATAAATATATATATAAACATACACATATCTACCTGTATATAAATTATGTGTCATGTTTGGTATATGTTTTCTTATTGTAAAATATTTGAAAACCGTGGATTAATTAACTTTGTCAAGGTTGTTTAGCTAGCAAATAATGAGTGGAGATTTTTACCCATGCTAGCTGACCTCAGGCTTTATACTTGAACTGGTATATGCTCTGTCTGCCTATGGTTTCATAAAAAAAAAAAAACCAACTTGTTTGAACTTTGAAGAAGGTAAATCACATGTAAGCTATAAGGTATAGTGCACACACACACACACACACACACACACACACACACACACACACACAGAGTTTTGAGTAATGCTTAATATCTTTTAGATTTAGTCCACTGTCTCTGGCTATGGACCAAGGAAAATTGATCCTAATTTAAATGTCACTAAATCAACCTAAATGATTCCACTCTGGCAAAGATTACTGAGGCTCACCAAGGTGCGATTTTTTTTTTTTCTGTGCATGATGGCTACACAACTAGGCTGCTTTTCTCTTTTGTCTTAAAGCTAGGTGGTACTATATATTGCGTTCTGGCCAAATGAGTCTAGGTAGTTGTAGCAGCTCTCTCTCTCTCTCTCTCTCTCTCTCTCTCTCTCTCTCTCTCTCTCTCTCTCTCTCTCTCTCTTTCTCTCTCTCCTAGACAAAATACCTAACCAGAAGCACTGTATGGAATAAAAGGGTTTATTTCTGGTTTACATTTTTTAGGGGAAGTTTTGTCATGGC
Source organism: Zapus hudsonius (assembly GCA_004024765.1). Classification (NCBI taxonomy): domain Eukaryota; kingdom Metazoa; phylum Chordata; class Mammalia; order Rodentia; family Dipodidae; genus Zapus; species Zapus hudsonius. The sequence goes on from PVHP010013683.1 coordinate 1,060, forward strand.
GGGGACAACCAGGTGTCACATATTCTCATCAGCCATGAGAAAGAAAAGATAGTGGCCTGAGTGTGACAAGTAGGGCTGGGCTATAACACCCTAAGGCCCACCCCCAGTGATGTACCTCCTCCATTAAGGCCCCATCTCCCAAAGGCTCCACCAGCTGGGGATTGAGTATGGCGCATAATCAGAAACACATGGGACTTTACATTCAAAGCACTACAGTAGTAGAATTGCACACAACTCCCAGGACTAGTCTCTAAAACCTCCCACATTGCTCTTTAGTCCCTCTCCTTTTGCTCATCAAGAGGCTGGGTGAATAGAATAAAGTGGGATTCAAAAGCTTACAGACATCGCAGAGCCATAAGAACAAATAAGCTTTAGCCCTGACTGGTAACAGAGAGCATAGCCCACTGCCCTCTGCCCTAACTCTACTTTGGGTTGTGATGAGACTAAAAATATTTGTTGTATCATACTGAGACCTGTTAGATATTCCAGCAGTTACTCCTCCTTATTCTTTCAGTTGCTGAAATGCACAAAAGGAAAGATATCTGAGTCAGGCCTTTCTGCTCCCAGCTAACCTCCATTGTTATCAAGAGAAACCATAGTACTAAGCATATAGCTCCTGGGGTCTGGAGTGGGCAAGAGGGCTACACCTGGTGGCTTGACCCCCTTGTTTGGGCTATCAGAGGAGAAGTGAGACAGGCAAACATAGGGAAAGCCTAACAACATTAGACTCCACTTGGCCTAAGTTACAAACACACCCTTTTCCCAATAAAGAATTTAGCAATCTGAGACCCCCATTTGTATGAACTGAATACACATCCCTCTTTTAAACAAAGTAACTGGTCACTTTGACCAATAGCTCTCTAGTAACCCTTAGTAACTTCCCTTTTGTAGTTAGAATCCATTCAAACAAAATCTGGAACATATCTGAAAACTAGAGATGGGGAGATGGTCTGGCCTGGACTGTTTTGATATGTATGCACTTAGGCAAACTGTGTCCTAAGAGAGATCTTTTAGAGAGAATTCCCTTCTTACCACCCATGCCTATGTATGATTGAGCTCCATATGAATAAAATCACATGCACCATGGAAAGCATATGCACAGAGAATGAAGGTTTACATAACCCAAGCCTGCCAATCCAAACACCCTTAATCCTCTCCTAGCCAATAACTCCACCTTCTCTTAGACTCCCATAGAAGGGAGCTCCAGATAGTAGCCCACTGTTCTTGAGCCCTCTAGCTCAAGTAGCTCCTTGCAGTATCTTTTCTGTACTTTTCCTTAACCTTTGAATAAAACTTCTTGCTGTTTTGCTATTTGTGTGTGCCTCTTGAATTCTTTGATGATGCCAAGAACCTGGACACAAATGGTTCATACAAGACCATTGGCAACAAAAGAACGATGAGCATTTAATCATCTTAATAATACAATTTTAAATTTGTATAGGGATATATAAAGTGCTCTTTTGTGTATCAGTTGACTGATTAAATGGGGATAAAGTTTAAATAGAGCAAGATTAACATGAAATCTCACATATACTATAAGAACAATGATGTGATTCCATTTATGTCCACAGGTTCTAAATCCAAGAACTTGCTAAGGAGAAAGGAAACTGCAGTGTGAAGCCAGGGTTGAGGCGGCTCTCAACTCAAGTTCCTGTCTACTTGCAAGAAAACCGTAAGTCACAAGCTGTGTTTTATTTTTTCCAAAGCATGATCACACCTTCATCTCATGATAAGCCCATGAGGCAAGCAAAGCTGACATCAACATCCCTATTTTACATGTGAGGACCTGAGGACCATAAGACTAGATAATTTTCCTGAAGTATATAACTTGTTAGTGAGAGAATTAAGAATGGAACGCAGGTCTTCTGGCACCCAGATCCAAATTATTGTTGCTAAGTGGTGCTTTATTTGTTATCCTTGACCTGAGAGAACATCTTCCCTAGAATTATAGCTCCTTGATAGTCAACTTTTTTTTTCTGAGATTAAAATGCTTTGTATGAAGTGGTCATTTTATTTATATATTTCTAATGCATTAGAGCCCCAAAGAAAAATCAATAATTTTAAAGAAGATGGAAATGTTTCTTAAACTACTAGTTGCATCTTTTCTTGATGTTCATCATCTGGGATCAAGGAACTTTTCTGTTTAGTGTTGTTGCATTTAATATTGACTGGATGCTATTGCTTTTGGGGAGCTCCTTTTGCTCAGATATGTGAAAAAATGGGATGGGTCAGGGAAAGGTAATCAGCACATCACAGGCTGTGGTAGTTTGAGTCAGATGTCCCCCAAAACTCATGTGTTTTGAATGCTTAGTCCCCAGCTGATGACAATTTTGGAGGTAGAGCCTTGCTAGAGGAGATGTGTTGTTGGGGTGGCTTAGAGGTATTATAGTCATCTCCTTGGCTCATTCTCTTGCTGCTGTTTTCTATCTGCTGTGGTAGAGGTGATGTCCAGCCTCTCCTCATGCCATACTTTTCCCTGCCATCATGAAGCTTCACCTCAAGACTGTAAGCCAACATGAAAACTTTCCTCCCATTAGTTACTTTTGGTTGAGTGCTTTATCCTAGCAATGCAAAGGTAACTACAACACAGGCCTTTGGATAAAAATCTACAAGCTCTAATTTTCCACAGATTCTGAAGATGAGGATCTGGCGAGGCCACAAGTCAGGCACTTTACCATTTCTGCTTTGCATGCCTTTTTCCTTCTAGTATGGCATGCCCACTTCTGCTTGAGATGAACCACTAGAATGATTTGTGATTTCCTGTCCCTCAAGTTATCTGCAGTTGTCTCTGATCTCAAGAGCAATGAATAGAATATGCTTTGACCTGACAGTGGTGGCCATTCTTCTCTCCTGTTTATTGTTCATTTTTCTTGCTTGTCAAACCACCAAGTTCAATCCTCAGAACCTATTAATATTGTAGATGTGAAAAGCTGAATGGACTTCAAGTGCAATCACACGTGTAAGCGAGGCAGGTTTGAGACAGGTTGTTCAGCTGAGAACAGAATATGAAGATGAGCAAAAAGACGCATGGGAAGCCAAGCAGTGCTGGCAGCCCCGGAGGCTGGAGGGGACAAGGGACAGACTTCCCTAGATCCTCTGGAGGGATCAGGGCCCCATGGACACCTTGAATTCTGACTTTTGGCTTCCAGAATTATAAGAGAATTTCTATTGTTTTAAGCCACTAGGGTTATAACATGTGTGAGAGCTCTAGGAAAGTTACTTTGGTCAAGAATTGAAAGTCTAGGGCTGAGGATGTAGCTCAGTTGTAGAGTGCCTACCTATCATGCACAAAGCCCTGGGTTTGATCCCCAGCACCACATAAAATTGGGCATGGTGGCATAAGCCTGCAATCTCAATATGCAAGAGGTAGAGGCAAGAAGAACAGAAGGTTCATGCTCATGGACAACTGCATAGTGAGTTTGAGGCCAACCTGGGCAACAGGAAACCCTGTCTCAGAAAAAAGAGTCTACAGAGAGGCAAATTGTGAAGGATCTATCTTGCCTGTATCCAGGCTATAAAAAACAAGATTGCCCAGTATGCAAGGGCACATGGCATCAGACTTATGCTAGTTGGCCCAGAAGATAAAGCCAAATTGAGTTTTATTGTGAAATGATATCAGAAATTTAGCAATTTAGGTTACTTTGGTAGTTGTTATAGTTAACAGACTGCAATGTAACCACTAGGGCTCTGTAGTCCCTGTAGTTTATGAACATAATTGCAATTGTGATCTCTGTAAGCCTCCACCACCAAAACACACACACACACACACACACACACACACACACACACACACACACACACCTCTTGATATCTGCTTCACAAACTAGGGAAGAAGTGCAGGAAAGCAAGTCAAATTAGTGGAAAGTGAGTTTGAAATGTCATCCAACATGAGCAGGCAAGGTTTTCAAGTAATCAGGCAATTGTGCTTTCAGTTAACAGGATCAAAGTTAAATCAATAGGGAGAATAGAGTTAGCTTATGCAGGCACAATGAATTTTTAGCAATAAACTTATTCTTGTATAATGAGATGTGATTGAATTTTTTTTAGATAATAGAGGTAAAGGTGAACTGCAGCCTAGAGAAAATTCCTCTATGAGCCCTACTCTCTCCCATGCCAACATGCCAAGGACATAGAAGTCCATATAGCCTCTCACTGAACAACAGCAACAACTACTAGGCAGAAAAGGACAGACATTGGACGCACAGTAAGCACCAGAGACAAACATTGCCATTGAATGAGTTTTGAAGGAGTCCTAGTATAAAACAACGATGGGCAGAACGGTGTTCTGGGGTGGGCAGAGTTTATGCGATAATCAGAAGACATAATATCTTTGAGGGGGAGTGAGTGTGTATTCATTTGGGTCACCCTCTGGAAGATCAGGGCATGGCCATGTAAGACACCTGGTGATCTACACAGTGGACATTGGTCTATTTCCTTACATGGAAGGAACATACATTAATTAATACATTCAGCTCCTTCAACTCCCCATCTGGCCCCAAGTCCACCTTTTAAACATCTGATCCTATTAGTCAAAGCTTCTGAGTGAGAAACACTGGAGCTTTCTGCAGTGTGTGTGTGTGTGTGTGTGTGTGTGTGTGTGTGTGTGTGTGTACACACAGTTGGACCTGTGTTCCAGGGTGAGCAAGTCAGTGTTTTGAATAGGATTGTACTAACCCTCTGTAGCTTATAGAGTGATGGTAGAGAGAAGATATGGGGAAGGATTTCTACTCAAAATGAGCAATCCAGTGAGAGAGACTGTAAGGCTGGTGCTTCAACTTTAGCTAGTAAATAACATTAAAAGTGCATTTCACAGATTAAATAGAAACCAAAGTGTTCCCTAAGCCCCAGCACATTTTTCCATTCTCTTTGGGATATACAAGAGAAAGGAAAAAGAATTGAAATCAAATTGAATCTCAGCTCTGATACTTAGCGGAGTATCTTTACACAAATTACTTAATCTCTGACTCCCGCTTTTCTCTTCTATAAGAACAGTCAATGAGCATTATACATAGACTCTGAAATAAGTGAATGAATGTCTTAGTTCATTCAATATAGACACCCAATCCAGTCTAAATCCCATTGAGAACAATATTGGCTTCAATATCCTGCAGAGTCCAGCTGATGCCTGACTTAACCTTTCTTTAAACAGACAACTCAGAAATGACCTAGCTGTTTTCAGGCAGGAGCAACTACTTCCTTCGAACCTCTTCCTTCTGATTCAAATCTAAACTTATCCATTTATATCCTAAGCTCTACTTATAGAACATATTTTTATTACTAGCAAATGTTGCAGCTACCTTCTCCTTGCTGGACAAAAATACCCAACCAGAGAAGCTTATGGGAGGAAAGGGTTTATTTCAGGCTTACAGTTTGGAGGGAAAGCTTCATTGTGGCAGAAAAAGCATGACAACCGGCTCCTATCTTCAGGAATCAGCAGCAGGACTGGAGCTAGTCTAGTGAGCTAGCTCTGAACACCCAGTGTGCTGGGCCAATGAACCCTAAGACCTGCCCCTAGCAACACACCTCCAGCAAGGCCCCACATCCCAAAGATTCCCCCAGCTGGGGACTAAGTCTGAGGCTTAATCACAAACACTAGAGACTACGGGGGACATTTTATATTTATATCACCACACCAAAAATAAAAAATAAAAATACCCAGATATCAAACCGAATTGGCTATCCTTTTTCCTTCCATTTAATGGAATTTTCCTTTGTCATTTGCTCTTTTTACCAGAGATTGGCATAGTGAAGTCACAATGTTCTGTTAGGGACTACCAACAGGGCAGAGGCAGGAAAAATGGGATAAATCAGAACCCAGGATTTGCCCTGTGGCTACTCTCCTGTTTTTCCCTCCAACCTTTCTTGCTGATAAGGAAATAGATTGAACTAAAGGGCCACAGTGGGGTTCTAAGCTCAGCTTCCTGCACAAGCAGAAAACACAAGTTCATCAGTCTTTATCAACTTCCCTTTTTCATTTCATTAGGTCAATGAAAAGCAGAACCAGAAAACAATGCCATTTTTTAATTTTAATATTGTCAATTGTAATACATTCTAAAAATTAAGTCACACTAGCAGACTTCTTTTTGTTTAGAGAAATTAGGTTGTGTGCTTTAAAGCCTGCCTCCACCAGAAGTTTGGATTAGGAATAAGACTATAGCCTCTCACTATACTAATGAGTTCTGCTGGCTGCTAAAATCTGGAGCTGATGCTGAGCACATGGGCAATTTGATTCATTTAACACTAGTGACTAGCTTAATGCCATATGTAAACAAAAAGACAAACACCTTCTAAAGGACTGGAATACTTACTGGCATCTGCCAAGATAGTTATAGCAAGTTTGTTGCGCTTTGTGCATCTGACTTTAAAATGACACTGTAATAACAGTAGCTAATATTTGGGAGATGGTCGGTATATATAGTTTGTACTGGGAATTGAACCCACATTGTTAGATTTGCAGGCAAGCACCTTAACCACTGAGCAATCTCTCCTGTCCCCAAACACTTTCTTCTTTAAGTTGCTTCTGATCAGACATTTGGTCATAGCAATGAGAAAGCAACTAACAAACCAGGGTCACTTGTTGCAAAGGTGCTCTCTGGCCTGGTGGCCTTCTTACACTGAAAACCATTGATTGATGACTTGGTCCTATTCTGGTCAGAATAAAAATAGAAAAAGTCAGGCATGGTGGTGCATGCCTTTAATCCCAGCACTCGGGAGGCAGAGGTAGGAAGATCACCATGAGTTTGAGGCCACCCTGAGACTACATAGTGAATTCCAGGTCAGCCTAGGCTAGAGTGAGACCCTTCTTAATTCAAACCCAAAATCACAAGATCAGAGAAATATCTTTAGTGTGAGAAAGCATCATGGGAACATGTCGGCTGGTGGTATTTCACAATTGTTACCTAAAGCAACTTTTTGACCCGTGTTTCTAGGCTAGTGTGATGGTTACTCTCTGGTTGTCAACTTGATAGGATTTGGAATCATCATGGAAACAAATCTGTTGCCATGTCAGTGAGAGATTTCTTGGATTAGGTAACTGGGGTGGGAGGGCCCACTCTAAAGGCGCTGGCACCATTCCATGGGTTGGGATCCTGGACTAAATAAAAAGGAGAATACAAGCTGAGCAGCAGCATTCAGCATGCTCTACTTCCTCCCTGCTAAGATGATGATGTGAAGTTGGCTTCCTGTTTCTGCCATGCCTTCCTGACCATAATGGATGGACTCTACCTTTTAGAGCTGTAAGTGGAAATAACCCTTGTCCTGCCATAAAAAGCTTATGGTTGGGTACTTTGTGCCATCAACGAGAAGATAACTGTCACATATCTTTAAAAGCATTATCTAAGACAGAGATTTGCCAAAGTCCTTCATCTAGCTGACAGGTGCTGATTAGGCTACTGTCTGTTTGACCTCCTTGCTCTTCAAACTCCTTGGTGTTACTGTCAACTGGTGGCATATTTATTTATTTACTTGGAAGAGAGAGACAGAGAGAGGGAGAGAGCATGGACACTCCAGGGCCTCTTGCCACTGCAAATGAACTCCAGATACATGCTCCACTTTGTGCATTTTGCTTTACATGGATTCTGGGGAATTGAACTTGGGCCAGTAGGCTTTGCAAGCAAGTGTTTTTGCTGAGCCATCTCCCTAGCCCCATGTTTGCCTTATTCTTTGCTATATCCCTAGTACCTTGCAAGCTGAGGGCATATACTTATTGAATATTTGCAGCCTGGGTAGATAACAGAGACACATTATCTCCTCTACTGGGGTATGAGAGCAAAGACTGTTTCTTCCCACCTCTGTTTCTCGTACCTTGTGGGGAAATCACCCAACTATTATGTGAATATAAATTATGATAGAATGTCTTACTGAGATGACATTCTTTCATGTATAGATAGGTACATGTGTGTAGGTGTTTGAAGTCAATAGTGGGAAGAGAGAAGAAAAGGTGAGGAAGGATTCAAGATCAAACTCCAGATGTTTATATTCTTTGAGCACTGACCATCTCTCCTATATCTTAGACACCTGAGCATTTGAAATATTTAAGTTACAATATATCTCTGTTTCTTAAACTCTCTTTAAAACTAAGACTTGAGTTAACATACTTCCTACTTTTATAATTTCTCAAACACTTAGGCATATCCTTCACTTGTCTCAACTCAGAGTGCCTCGTGACACACCATGGCAGCCCTCCCTGTATGCTTGGATCATCTCCTCTGTCCAGTTAGCTTGATTTGCTCATAAGACTGACTTCCTGAGTTTTGGCCCTGTACTCTATTCTTTGGCCTAGGCTGAACATGCAGGATTTTCTTTTCATCAGGCTAATGAAGTAAAAGTCTTATGTCATCATTAGTGCTGGTGCTAATCCAAGCAGAACTAATGTTGGTGTTGTTCCAAATGGAATTAACCAAGTCCAACCCCCAACAAGCCAGATGTTAGCCAGGCATTTCTTACTGCTGTTAATGAATAACTCCCTGGGGTTCTACAAACAGCTGAATCCACCAAATGAACTTTGGGGACCCAGAAGCAAACTGCCTGACTAATTGAGATTTGTTTTAGAAGGCTACTCAGGTCTTAGAATGCCTGAGTAGCAAAGGATTGGGCCATTCCTCGCTGTCCAAAGAGCTTTCCAAGTACAGGCAGCTAATGGACTCAAAACCGTTTCTATGAAGTATTCCTTTGCAGATACCTCCCTTCTTCTGTACCTATCCCAATAATTGGGTTATGAGCCGAGTGTTTATCTCCTCTACTGGGGTATGAGAGCAAAGCCACCTCAGTTTCTGGTACCTTGTAGGGAAACCCCCCAACTACTTTCTGGATATGAATTATGATAGAATGTCTTCCTGGGATGGTTTGCATCATTTTTCAATATCACATGGATTTTCTCTTCATCTTCACCAAGTAAAATATATCAGCTCTAGACCTTACTCCACTGGTACTTGATCAATGCTCCTATAGGAATACAACAATATGAATTAAAGCCATTTATAGTCAAATACAGACACTTCTATAAAATTTGCATGTGTTTTGTCAACAAGCCACAAAAGCCATATATTGGGATTTTCTTTCTTTCTCTGTTTTCTTTCTCTTTTTTTTTCTTCAGTGCTGAGAATTATAGCTAGGGCCTTTTGAATTTCCGGCACTATATCAGTATTTTTAAGTGAATGACCAAGGCTTGGTGTCAGGGCAGGATGATTTTAAATGATATATTTGTGAGCCTAGGATTGACCCAGAGAAGATCCAGAATGGGAATCAGGACCAGCTGGTGACACACCTGCCTGTCACCAACAGTGACATCACTTTTCAGCAAGAAGTTGTTTACATACCCTACCAGACAAAAACAAAATAGATGTTTATCCTAGTTCCACCCTAAGCCAAAAAAAATCCTCATAATAGAATGTATAAAATAGAAGCTTCAAATATGAACAAACTTGAATATAAGCTTTTTCAGAGTATTTTCAGGTTTTCTAAAAGAATGAAGACAGCTTACTGAAGAGACTATTAAAAGATCACTTCAAATGCTTAATCTTTACAGTTGGCTTCTCCACAGTAAAATGGAAATTTGCTCTACTCCTTCCCACCAGGTTAGACAGTCTTGGGGACTCTCCTTCCCTCTCAGTTACCCCGAAACACATATAAATAGCTTTTAATTAGTGTCTTTTAATGTGGTTTACCAAGAGAATTCCCCCCTGTGACTGTTACTCTGCCCAGATGTTCAAATCTATCTAAGATGACTCATATTGTTGGCTGCCTAATCCTGAGCCCCTCCCTTCATCCCAAGTCTCTCCATGAACCTAGGGATCAAGTGGAACTTGGATTCCTACATTGGAAAAAGTGAGGCTCTATCAGACACACTCTCTTACATGCTGGAGCCCTGCCCCACCCTTGATAATGTCACACAATACACAGCAGAACACAGTGACCTGATCCTGCCCTTTCTCTCACTCAAGTCCCCAGTCCTGCTCCTACGTCACTGTGAGCATAAGAACTTGACCCAAGACCAAGTTTGCTTTGCCTTCAGTCATTCTCTTTTCTTCTATTGAAGCTGCTCTGTTCATATGACCTATTCCACTTGTGCACACTCTCTCTACCCAAGCTATAGTTGCTTCTTATTCTAATTATCCTCTTTAAGAGTGACTGAAACTTTCAGTATACACAAACTGAAATACTCAGTTGAGGGGAAGTATATGGAAGTAAATATCTTTATCCCAGGGTTTTCTTACAGGGCATTGCAGTTGGGGTAAGGACTTTCCCTGGGTTAATGCCCAGTCCATCTGTGCAAACCTGTTTGCCAAGTACCAGACTCTAATACTAATGATGGATCTGCTTGTTGGACACCTAATCCTGTACTCCAAGCACTGTACTGGGTTGGACATGATTCATGAAAGCTCTGGGATTTAATGACCCTTTAAAGAAAATAACATCTCCGGGGTGTGAATGAAAAAACTGAAGGATCTGGAATTCTAAATTTCACAGGGAATCCTCAGAGTATCCTTTCTCCTAGAAATGAAGGTGTTGAATCCCTTGCAGGTCAGGGAGGATGACTCAGTCCCTCTGCCTCATGTCTACCTTGGCTGAGTGACTTAATGAATAACACAAGCAGATATTTGCTGTCAGAGGAAACAACCTATTTCAAATGCCCCCATTTTGTTGTTGGTTTTCAGAGCTGTCTCTTTTTTCAGCTTTTCCAATCCTTGATCTAGTTTCAAATTAAAATATAGTCCATAACGGTATATGACACATTAGGCCCATAAATGAAAAATCAAGGTATTTCAGAGGTCTGGTTTCTCAAGTAGACTTGGGAAACTAATATTTTTGAAAACCCTAGAAAGGAATTATAGTTTTGTTTTTTTTTAAAGCCACGGCGGATCCTTGAGCCAGAATTTTTGTGACATTATTTTTATATGTAACCACATTTATTCTCCACAACTAGAAAGAGTAATTATAGTTATCTTCTTGTTAATGATAACACTTGAAACCTAAAAGTGACAGAACTGACATTAGAACTCAGTCGTGTCTGACAACAGCGTCAGCAGATGGAATGGTTTGGGAGGTCTAAATTCTTGCCACAAAAACTTACAACTTCCTCTCATGAGAATTCTTTGACTGTCGTGCTTGTTCCATTTAGCTTGGTAGTTGACATCAACTGCTTAACTGGCCAACTGTTGGTCTACTGCTTGTTGATCCAGACACCAGATTCATTCTGGCAATGAACATGTGACCCCATCCTAAAGAGGCAAGGCTATTGCTGTGGTAGTTACTAGCATAAGATCCATATCCTGCCCCCCCCACCTCTGTTTCTAGCATTAAAGTTCACCTGCTTAAAATAGTCTGTCTTACAAGACATTTATGGGGATGCTGGTAAAACCCCACGCCTTCCAGAGAAGGAGGAGGATTCTAAGAAAGGAGGAAGAATGGATGTGTGGGCTGGAGGTAATTCTGGGTCTGTGTGAACAGTGGTCCTTTCATGCTGGAGAGCAAGGGGCTGGGCCCTGACAGCTATCGTCTTTAGTGCAGGAGCTGCTCACGGTGTGGAGGAGCTAGGAAGATGCAGCAGGGCAAGGACAGACCAGGGGAATAAGAACTAGAAGGTTTCTATGTATTAATTTAAAGCAAATGATGCATTTTGGTTGTTAGGCCCAAAAGCAGATGTCTGCAGAAGAGTAAGGTCATTCAAGAGCATGGAATTATAAATGAAGGTTATAAATATGCATCACTTTAATCTCTTAGCTGTATCCTTTATCGCTCTCCCTCCTGTGTCCTAGGTTATAGGGAAGACAGTGTGTAAGAAATGTGTATAATACAATTCCACCTCACTGTCTTTCTCTGCTCCACCCAAAACTCTCAGTCACAGCAGACATGTTCATAAGCCCCCATGAATTTATCCACTGTGAAGGTAAATTATTTTCCTTGTTATCTAATAATTGGTATGTCATATATAACAACATTAGCATTTATGCTTATGAAGTTGCAATTTCAGGCAATTCTCTAGTTATGAAAATAATGAACTTCTTCTACACGTATGTACAGGAGCCCAGTCATAAATATTCAAATGTATTTTGCATTTGCATCTTGTTTCAGTAAAACTCAAACATTCATCTCAATAAAATTATTAAAACATACTGACTTTAATTTCTAAGCTCCTATTATCCCTAGCCTATCCAGGCCCATGAGAACCACCTTTAGCTACACATACACACACCTCCCCACAGTACAATATCCTCCGCCATCCTCCCTGTCCCTGTCCCATAGATCATCGTTCTCAAATGCCCTCGCTCCCTCTCTCGTCTTTGCAGACTGCCAGCTTGCCCTCCTGCTCTGATCTCTGCCCTTCTTTCCCTCCAAATTAAATCTCAACTTTTTGTAAACCTCTGTGAAAATGACAAGCCAGTTCCAGAGCTGTCTTTTAATACACAAAAGCATAAATAATGCCATCCATCAGGGCTGTCACTCAGAAAGATGGATTGCTAGTTGTCCAGACCCCAGAATGATACGAAAGTCAAATCAGAAAGTGTTTCTCATCCTTCCTTTAGTCTGTGTCTCTGTCTCTCCCTCTCTCTCTTTCTCCTCTCTCTCTTTCTTTCTCTCTCTCTTTTTACTTGCCGGACTGCTTGATTCTGATTAATGGTCCTGTCAGGGTGGGATTCCACTTGCTTGGATAATGAGTCAAGAATGTATTCCCTGTCACAGGCACGCCAGATGTCAGGGGCAGAAGGGCTCAGGGATGCCAGAAACAATATACAGTTTCTTCCTAGTCCCCTGACAGGCCAATATGCTGCACAAGGTCTAATTTATGTAGACAAAATGCAGGTGGGACTGTAGCAACCAGAAAACTGTCCCAGACAACCCCAGCTATGATGCAGCTTGCAAGCAGGGCCCGCCGGTCAGGGCGGACAGCAGCGGTAAATGAACGTCAGCAGCAGACTCAGTACTGTTGCCTCCAAAGACCTGAACACACCAAGAGGCCCAGGACCCTTTGACTTCATTAAGTTGCACTTTATATCATTATGGGAGGAATCAAACAGGGCAGAGGGCTTCTGTTTCCTTTAATGGCTTGATTAGGTTATTCACTGCTGGGCTTGCCCATTATCATAGTGGAGCAAACAAAGGCTGCCGAGAAGGGTCAGGTGTTCCAGCTAGATGCCCTCCTGGCTCTGTCTCTTCCTCTACTCACTTGGTGTCTGAAGACTGTGCACAAACATAGACTAGTGCTCTGGGAAGAGGAGCCACTCCACAACACAAAGAAAGATGCCCCTGTGCCCAGAGGAGAACACGCTTGCACCTGTCCATGGAGATTTTTGTACATATGCATGTATTGCTTTCTGGAGAAAAATCTCTTGGGTTGTTTCATGAGTTATGACATTAAAGCAGTATTATTTCCTTTAGAAATTAAAATATGGCCACATTTTCTTGACAAACAACTCAAGCAGTTAAATGCTAAAAACACACTTGAATCAGATAAATCAAAACCAGGCAGGGAGACTGTCAAATCATGCAGACTGGGAAGATGAAGCTCTTATGTTTACCAGTCTCCATTTTAATCTGAACCATGTCACAAGAATGTTCAATTTAAAAGAAAAACAAACCTTCAAATATAAGCTAAAACCACAACCCTATGCATCAAGGCTTTATGCATGCCTTCTAGACTTCCCATGTAGCAGGCTCTTTTTAAAAAAAAATTAAGAAAAAATTTAGTTAGCATACAAAGTTTTAGTTATCATTCATTCTGGCATTTTCAAATACAATTTATTTCAGTTGATTTTCCTCCCCTTCTCCTTTCTATATCCCCCTCTTCCCTGTGTTTTCCTTCCTTCTGATAACATGACATTTGCATCCTTTCACCTCTCCTGCTCTTCTTCCAGGCTCTTAGAATAGCATCTCTGGCTTCATGTCTTACACTGTGTGGACCACATGACTGGGCTTCAATCATCAGGTAATCAGCATGTTCCACACTCAGATGACTTTTTCCTCTTTTCTAGTGGTGTTTTCCCTATTTTATTAGCATCTTTTCTCCTTTGCAAAGTTTTCATTGTTTATTTAAAAGCACTCTGTCATTACAAAAGTCAGTGTGGTATGACAGGAAAAGAATGGATTTTAGAGGGGCAGCTTGGTGTTTGAATAAGGTTATACTTATTATAAGGACCAATCACTTAACCTGTCTGAGCTCTGTCCTCCTGAAGTGTGACTGACGCTAGCTGCCTTGTAGGCACTGGAGATCAAGCATACATGGCAGATGATATGTGGTAGGCCTTGTAGAAGTACTTTTGGAAAACCCAGTGGCAAGTACATGGTAGGAATTATGTGTATACATTATACAAAGGCTATTACTATGGAGCTGTGACTACATTACAAAGAGAAATTAGCTGAAAGTTGGCTCAGAATTTCAAGGTGCATGCTTGCAAAGCTTGCTGGCCTGAGTTCAATTTCCCAGTACTCACATAAAGCCAGATGTTTATGGAGAATTTTTGTAGTGGCAAGAGGCTTTGGTGTACCCATACATATTCATTCTCTCTCTCCCTCCCCCTCTCTCTCTTTCTCTCTCCTTGCATATTTTATTTTTAAAAAAGTGAAATTAAAATGGGCTTCCTCTGGTCATTGCTCATTTCAACTGAGTTTCACCATAGCAGTAATTTTCTTTCTCTCTTTCACATTGTCATATTCAGCCACATGCTGTTGGGATGAATCTCCAAACCAGGCAAAATTTATGGGAAGAAAGGATTTATTGAAGCTACAGATCAGGGGAAATTCCATAATGGCAAAAGAGGCTGGTCCCCTTTCACAAGTCCAAGCAGAAAGAGAAACCCATCACCAGTACCACAGCAGCAAATAGGCAGGGGCTCAGGGAAAGAAATCTCCTCCCCCTATATATAGCCTTATAACGAGGTCTTGCAACCCTATCCCAGATTTCATGACTTCCTGAGTCTCTGGAATTTCCTTCCTGTACTGCCCTCTCAGAGAGGGATGTTAATTTCTAGCTCTCCTAAGCTTCCTTATATCCTGCCCCCTTATTGAGAGGCTGCCTTCCTATGAACATCCTCAGAGACCCACCCAAGATAATTAAAAAGATCAAACTGACAACAAAACCTAACCATGGCACATATGTTTACACAAGTTCAAATTGATATTTGCAAAATATTCTAAATTTTGACCAAAGGTCGTAAACAAAACTGAAATAAAAGAAAAAAGAAAAGAAATAAATAGAAATAGAAATATTAACTCAACTTTGGAATGTATAGGTAGATGGATAAACCCAGTACTGTTTGTCACAAATATCCAGGAAGCAAAGGGTTGAAAAAGTCAGAGAGAGATGACATGATTCCTCTTTGAATCTTAACATGGTAGTCTTGAACACATTAGTGCAGTTGCATTCCACCCAGATCCTCCAAAGTCCATCTCAGTTCCAAGCACATTTCCCAGCATTTACCCTCTGCCTACAAGTTTAATAATGTAGCTACCACTGTGTCCTTAGTTGCCAGAGGATAACATTTTTATGACTATGTGTTGTTTTATATTAAAAATAGTTTTAAAATAGAACAAAGAAAATATAGTTGGGTGTGGTGGCTTAAGCCTTCAATCCTAGCACTTAGAAGAATCTCTTCAAGGAAATCTTGGGCTACAGAGTAGAGCTTGGGCTACAGAGTCCAGGTTAGCCTGGGCTAGAGTGAGGGAGGGAAGAAGAAAGAGAGAGAGAGAGAGCAGAGTAGACAAAGAAAAAGGTTAGAGGCAAAATTAAGTAAGGATATCTCATCTCCTCTCAATTTAAAGCACTGACTGGAAAAAATAATAAAGCATTGACTGGTTGAGACTGTAGCTTAGTAGTAGTGTGTTGGGTACCTACCATACCCAAGCCCCTAGCTTCCATTCCCTGCTGCAAGATAAATAAATGAACATGGAAAGTACTGACCTCTCTATAATGCTCTAGAATTTATTGGAGAATCATCAGGTCAAAGCAATATTATAATATAAATAAGCTCCACTTTATGAAAATTCAGTGTTCAAAAGCCAAATTACCAGGAAGGGCTCCAGTTAAAAACCGTGCAGGAAAGGACCTTGCTCTAAAGGAGGGCTGGGTCGTGGCAAACAGTTGACAGTAGACAAAAGTCATAGTCCTGCATACCAAGGACAGGTCACTAAACAGAGGTGTTTGACAATTCTAAGATTTACAAGTTACAAACAGTTCTTTTAACGGCAAGCTCCTGCTCTTTGTTCCTGCATATGTCCACGTACTGAAGGGCTGGAACAGGGCAGACAGATTGGCATTGTGTAGTTTGGACCATATTGCCACATGGTGAGCAGTAGAAGAGCTTGGTTGGCATCTGGTTACCACCTCCTCCAAAATTAAGCCACAAGAAGCAACTTATAGCCAACTTGTGGGAAATAATTTAGTGTTTAAAATGAACTATATCTGTACCATGCTTGGCCTTTGCAATACTTATTTTGGCCTGTCTAAGAGGAGACTATTTGTCATAGACCATGAAATCCCAGAGCAGAGGCACTAAGTAAGGTCACCAGCAAGATGCCAGGTTGAGCACATTGGAATAACAAGTGAGAACCATAGAATGGAAAATTAATTTTAAGTCCTAGTTACTGAACTATTTCCAAAGACCTCTATGTCCCATGGAACAGAAAAGGATGGTGTGGAAACTGATCTTGGCTGACATTATGCCTCTATCTTGAGTAGGAGTCTAAATGCTCTGGACTAGTTATGTGTGCTGGAACTGTAGAGCTATTGCAAATGATGACTTCATTTGCTATAAAGTGTTAAGAATTGCAGAGATGAGGGCAGGTTTGTTATTAAGCCATTTTTCTTCAGTCTTGGAAATGCCCCTTCCTAATAGGAGAACTCGTTCCTCTCTGGACACAGACACATATATAGAAGTTCTCTCTTAGTGACCACTTTGTTCTCTGCAATTTTAGTTACACAGAGTCAACTCTGGCCTGAAAATACTAAATTGAAAATTCCAGAAAGAAACAATTATCCATTTTTCAAATTGTAGGCTATTCTGAGTAGTGTGATACAATCTTGTATTGTCCCATCCTTCCTGGGACATAAATCTTCCCTTTATCTAGAGTACTACCCACCTGCTAGTCATGAATGGGCTTCTTGGTTGTTAGTTGAATTGTGACATTACAGAGCTTGAATTAGAATAACCCTTACTTTACTTAGTCAGTGGCTCCAAGCATAAGCAGAGTGATGTTGAGAAATTAGCTGTGCCAAAAAGAATCCACCAAACACGTCCTTCAACTGGAGAGGTAAAAGTGTAATATGATATTTCCCTTAACTTTTGTTATGGCACATTGTTATAATTGCTCTATTTTGTTATTTTTTGTTAGTTTTTAAAAATAATCTTACAACTGTGATGGTTAGACTTTGTTGTCAACTTGATCTTTTTAATTATCTTGGGTGGGTCTCTGAGGATGTTCATAGGTAGGCAGCCTCTCAGTAGGAGGTAGGATGTAAAGAAGCACAGAGAAGCTAGAAATGATCATCGCTTCCTGGGAGGGCACTGCAGGAAGGAAATTCCAGAGATTCAGGGAGTCAACAAGTCTGGGTTAGGGTTGCACGACCCCACCCAAGGCTATATAGAAAATTTCTCTCTCCCCTTCCCCTACTTGTTTTATTAGTGTTTGTATGGTGTTGGTGATGGGTTTCTTTCTATTCTTGTTCCTGTGAACTTCCCCCTGGATCTGTAGCTTCAATAAATCCTTTCGTCCCAAAAACTGTGCCTGGTTTTTGGAGATTCATCTCAGCAGCATGTGACTGACTATGGCACTAACTTATAGGTCAGATTTTATCATAGATAGGAGTGTATGGGAAAAACACAACATACATAAGATATTACTCATGGTCTTAGGCACACACTGTGGTTCTTGCATATATACTCTTTAACTAATTGGTCGGGGTTGGGGGGGGGCTGGAGGAGGGGTTGGAGAGACTGTATGGGGTTTTTAGTTTCCATGTTATCATTCATGTTTTCCCACTTCTCTGAGTTCCTTGAATTTCCTTCTATTTTAATAAGTCACTCATCCTGCCTTCCAAAACAGTTCAAATCCAACCTTTTCTTTGGTGGGGTGTATCTTTGCTGTGTTTTCATTTTTGAGAAGCACAATGTATAAATATGAAACTATATTAAGCTTCCCTTACACTTTTCAATATCCAGATATGCATCTTTGAACATGAGCTTTCTCCCTTCCCAAGACTGACCACTGTACCTGTTCAAAACTTCATGGCTTCTCATCTTTACTACTATTTGAATCTTTTAACAGCCTTTATACTCCATTCCTACATAGTTCCTGTGCAGTTGACTGCATAACTTCCTAGCTGATAGCTTATCCAAGTCTCCTGTCACCTATGGGTAGGATCAAACCTAACTCCTTATTATAGCACATAAGGATTCCAAATTTATGCTTGAGTTGTCCTTTCTTATACTATGTTGTAATTTTGTGTTGTATAGTAGATTCTTTCAAATGGAAATATTCTCTCCTGAAGAGAGAAAGGGAGGCCTTAATTCAGGAAGTCAGGTCTGGGAGACCAGAAACTGAAAGGTCACATAACCATTTCCCAAGGTTATGTTAATTGAAAACTGAAATATCCCTTCCTGAGTGGAAGGGGTGGAGTTTTGGAGACTCAAGAAGTCAAAAGTTGTGGGAAAGGGTTTCAAGACTTTACCAACAACTGCTTAGGAATGGGGCTATCTAAATGAGCTGCCTACAAGTCATGTAATATGCTCAAGACTTTCTGATTGAGCTGCCTGCAAGTGGTGCAGTGTGCCCAAGGCTCTCTGACCAGATGAGCTGCCTGCAGGTTGTGCAGTATGTTCCAGAGATGCAGCTTCCATGAGTCCTCACCTATGCTGGGGTGGGCTATTGGGTGATGGAGATATCTTTGAGTCATGCTCCTATAAGCAACCCCTCAACAATAAACTCATTGGTTAACTGAAACTCTTTTTGGTGTAATCATCCTTTGGTCTGTTGTCTGTGCCCTATCTGGTGAGAAGGCATGTATTAATGTCACCCCAGTGGAAAAGGATTCCTGCTATACCTTACTGCATAGAATCCCATATAACTCAAGCCAATTGAATCATACTCACTGTTTTCTCCCTTTTTGTATTCTTGAAATGCCCTTCTTCCTCCACTAGGCATACTCATCTTTGTAAATAGTATCAACACCCCCTCCTTTATAAGGACTTCCATTGTCTTACCCAATCCTAGCTAGAGCAGAGCAAAATTTTGCTTTTCTGAATTCCCATATACTTCAAAACAGCATCCACTATATTGTGTTGCTATTTGGCTATGGAATAGTTCCTCCCAATAAACTGTACATGGATCCCATGAAGGCCTTATTTGATCACAGTATCCCTAGCCCTGAAATAATGTCTGAAATATGAAAAGATATTAATGTTTAAGTGCATGAATGAGAACAACATACTCCAAATCCACACCCCCCCTATTTACCTTCTGATACCCACAAGTTAGTTTTCCATCCACCATCATTTGCCAGACCTGTGAGAGAAATACCATTGCCTCTCTTTTCCTTCACCTCAACACTGGTCTCTCATCAAGTTTAGAGTTGGCTTCAGTTAAGGAAAATAAATTGGCTTCACTTCAGATACCATACAGCCAGTTAATTTATATGGGAAGGAGTCTTGAGACTCCCTGATCTTTGGACAAAGCAGAAAGAACAAGATAGAGAGTTCCAACATGAGTCATTGCTTTCTTCAGCCTGTACTCTGAAACATCAAGATGTTCTGCTCCTTTGCAAAAGTTTATGTTCCTAGTCATTAAGGTTGCCTGCCAAAATACAACATGCTTCTCTTTAAAAGTCTTTGTTACCACTCAGAAGTTTATTAATCAGAAACAGTGACTAACTGTTAAACTGACAATAAAGGATTTAAAATTAAATACACCAATTGCTTTGCTTTTTGCTGGTTAGGGTTTGGTTTCATTTGATCATTTTTATTGCAAGCCTTGAACTCATGAAGAAACTCTCCAGGGCTCTAGCCCCCATCCTGCTGTGCAAGGAGGGATCCAATGCCCAACATGACATGTGAGTTTCAGTTTTCCAAAACCATGTGCAAACATAGGTGTTCAGAAATGTAAAGTATCTGTGTTTAACACTGGTATCTCCCACCTGCCCAGTTAGGCCATGCCAGTGAGCATGAGTCCTCATTCCTCAGCAAACATCTTCCACTGGGCCTTTATGTCTCTCATGCCTGTGTAGTTATGTTACCCTACTGAAGGTGAGTTCCTTATAGCTCAGTGCCCTCCTCCAACTGTACCCACAACTGCATGTCCCTCCCACCTGCCTAGTGGAATCATTCAGTTTATAGGTGAGTTTCCCTTTCATCACCTTCCATGCCCTGCCTACTTCTAGCAAGTCCACCACCCTGCCTCAACTGACCTTGGTTAAACCACATCATCTTACTCTGCCTTGCAATGCCCTGTGCAACCCCACACAACAACTTCTTCCCTGCTGCCTATGTGGACACTCAAAATGTAAGCCTGACCCTATACCAATCTGTACTTCTCCTATGACCTTACCTTCTGTGAGCCACAGAATTCTTGACAAATGGAGTATCTCCAGATAGTCAAATCCCATTGTAAAATAAGTAACTCAAAAAAGCAACATATCCCCACCAAGAATACCCAGTTCCATAGGAGAGTTCTTCCACAAGAGCTTTTTAGAGGAAATCCCAGACAATTAATTACAAAGCATTATTATGATAAGTATATACAATGAAATTAAAGAGAACATGGATGTATACCTGAATGAAATTCAAGAAAGCACAAACAACCGAAAGAAATCAATAGACACACAAATGAATTCCAAGAGGACATGAACAAATGCCTGAATGAAATTTAAGGAAACACAAACAACTACATTAAATGAGAAAGTCAAACCAAGATATGAAAATAGGACTGGAAAGAGAGGTAAAAATGCTGAAGAAAAAATAGAAATGAAAAATTAAATAAGTCAAATAATAAGCTACCTGGAAAGCCTTAGCATTAGAATAGATTATGTGGAAGAGAGAATATAAAGACTTGAGGACAAGATACAGGAAATAGATCAGGTAGTCAAAATCAATTACAAGTTCAAAAAATATGAACAGAATATGAGAGATATTTGGAACACCATGAAAAGACTAAATCTATAAATATTAGATGTTGAAGAAGAAGAGCTTCAGGTCAAAGGAATAGAAAATAGTTTCAGTAAAATTATAGGAGAAAAGTTCCCATGCCTAGGAAAGTAAATGCCCATACAGATACATGAGACATATAGAATGCCAAATGAATAGGACCAGAAAAGAACTTCTCACATAGTAAAAACATTAATGTACAGAACAAAGAAATGATACTGAAAGTTGCAACTGTAAAAGAAAATTATAGACCAAATTTTCTGATGAAAATACATGCACAAATGTCAATAAAATACTTGCAACCAGAATTCAAGAACACATCCAGAAGGTCATGATCCATGGTCAAGTTGGCTTCACTCACAGATGCAGGGATGGTTTCAAATATGCAAATCAATTAATGTAAAACATCATATAAACATACTAGAGGACAAAAATCACATGATCAACCCCATTGATGCCAAAAAGGTCTTTGACAAAATCAAACATCCCTTCAAGAGAAAAGTTCTTGCGAAGTTAGGGATGGACAGAATGTATCTTAGCATCATAAAGGTTACATATGACAAATCTCTAGCCAATATCATGCTAAATGGAGAACTAAAAACATTCTCACTAAGATCAGGACCAAAGGTGTCCACTGTCTCCATTCCTATTTAACACAGTACTTTAGGTCTTAGAGCAATAAGACAAGAGGAGAAAATAGAAGAAATACCAATGGGAAAGAGTGGGAGCTAAAGTACCCTTATTTGTAGGTGATATGATTCTGTAGATAAGGAATGGTAAAGACTCCATTAGAAAACTTCTAGAGCTGATACACTTTAAATAAGGTGGCAGGATATAAAATTAACATGTGAAAATCAGTAACTTTATTATATACAAATAGGAAACATATGGAGAAAGAAATTAAGGAAAAACCCCATTCAAAATAGCCTAAAAATGCTTTTTAATAGACCTAACAAAAAACTTCTAAATGAAAATTTTGAAACATTGAAGAAAAGAAATTGAAGAAGATGTTAGAAGACAGAAAGCCCCTTTATGCTAATATATTAGAAGAATTAATATTGTGAAAATGGCCATCCTGCTGAAAGCAATCTACAAATTCAATATAATTGCAATCAAAACTCTAGTACCACTCTTCACAGAAATAGAAAAGAAACCTAAAATTCATGTGGAAACACAAAAACCCCACCTAGCCAAAGAAATGTATATGTATATATATATATACATGTATGTATATATGTATAATGTATATATATATTGCTAGAGGTATCACTATATCTGATTTCAAGTTATACTACATAGCAATAAAGACAGCATGATACTGGCAAAAACAGACTTTTAGATGAATTGAATAGAAAATGACCCATATTTCAATCCATGCAATGACAGACACCTGATTTTTTTTGAGGTACAATCTTGCTCTAGCCCAGGCTAATGTGGAATTCACTATGTAACCTCGGGCTGGCCTCAAATACACAGAAATCCTCCTATCTCTGCTTCCTGGGTGCTGGGATTAAAGGAATGCATCACCATACCAGGCTGCCTGATTTTTGACAATGATGCAGAAAGACACTTTGAAGAAGAGACAGCTTCTTCAACAAATGGTGCTGGGAAAACCAGATTGACAAATGAGACTACATGAAATTAAAAAGCTTTTGTATAGAACAAGAGATTGTCAACCAAGTGAAGAGGCAGTCTACAGAATGGGAGAAAAATCTTTTCCAGCTACACATCTGACAGAGAATTAATATCTAGAATATATGGAAAGAACTAAAAACTAAGCAGCAGAAAATAAATAACCTAATTAAAAAATGGGCTGTGTGACTGAACAAAGTTCTCAAAAGCAGAAATACAAGTGGATAATACATATCTTAAAAAGTGTTCATTATCATTAGTCATCAGAGAAATGCAAATCAAAACCACCCTGAAATCCCATCTCCTATCAATCAGAATGGCTAGCACAAAACAAAACAAAACTAAACTAAACTAAACTAAACTAAACTAAACCAACAAAATCCCAACCAAATGACAACAAATGCTGGTGACAAGGTGTGGAAAGTTGGACCTTTGTTTACTCTTTGGGGGACTGCAAGCTGGTGTAGCCATTATGGAAATCAATGTGGAAGTTTCTCAAAACTACCATATGACTCATTCTGTTACTCCTACGCATATACTATAAGGACTCCACACTCTGCTTCATAGATATTTGCTTAACCATGTTTATTGTTGCTCTGCTCACAATAGCTAGGAAATGGAACCAGCCTAAATGCCGATCAACCGAATAATGTGTTATAAAGATGTGGTACATGTAAGCAATGATGTTTTTTCAGCTATAAATAAAGATTAAATTATGAAATTTTCAGGAAAATGAAAAGATCGTAGCAGATGAGGTAATGCAGGCTCATAGAGACAAATACTGTATGTTCTTTCTCATTTGCTTATGCTAGCTTCAGATTTTCATATTATTGGGTATAAGTTGGAAAGAGTGTCTGTAGAGGCCAGGAAGCTAGAAAAGGGCCATGGTAGGCAGGAAGAAGGTTATGTGGGGGGATAGTAGACCACATGGGACACTAAAGTAGAAGGGGTTAATAGTGGGAGGGAGAGGTTTAAGCAGATAGGATGGGGGGACAAGGGAGAGATAGGGGTGGAGGGAAGAAGTACCAAAACTATGAAAATGTGAATAAGCTATATAGAAACTTACTTGAGCCAGATACATACATACATATATATATATATATATATATATATTATATATACATATATATATATATATATAAATTTTTGTTTTCATGATGGTCACTTATATGGGTAGATAAATCTGCTTTTAGAAGCTATAGGATATTAATAAAAAAATCTAGTGCCATGCATATGATACCTCCCAACAAGTTGTTAGGCCACTTAATCCCCCTAAAACAATATCGGCTACTGGCATTGCTCTTTTTTTTAAAAAAAAATCTTTATTGTCCAAAATTGAATGAGAAAATATTGTGCTTGTATTCCCATTTCCCTCCTCCCTGTCCCCAATCCACTGGGTATCCTCCTCAGTGGGCATACTGGATCAATCCATGCAGTAAGGGGTTATGGATAGCACAGGAGGCAGCCAGGTTGCCCTCCCTTTGTGTGTTGTAGCTGAGGGGGCAATGTCTCTGGGTATTCTCTCCCACCATGGCTCTTACAATCTTTCTGCCTCCTCTTCCCCATTGCTCTTGGTTACCCACTCAAACTAGATATCAAATCCCTATTGCTAAAGACACCACATGCTTTTGGTTGCAGGACATAAAGAACCCATGATAGAACTGAGACAGGAATTTCCTCCCTATCAGCTAGCTTTCCTCATGTCAGAAGCTTCTGGGAGAAAAGCTGTCAACAGTCCTATACAGCTATGGGCCTTGTATACTTCACGACTGGCATGGCAAGTAAGGTGTGTCCACAAGGAATGAGTCAAGAAGGCATGGTCTTGCAGTTCATTATAGAGCACCAAGGAAAGGAGAATCCATAAACGTATTACAGCTAGCACTAAAATTACAAAAGACAATACAATGAAAAATAAAGAAGGGGGCTCCTTTCAAAAGCATGATGAAAGGACATTGCTCTAAGGAGGTAGTTGGTTTTATTGAGACTCAAAGATGCCTTGGTTCATGAACAAGAGTAGGTCCCTGTCTTGGTACAATGACATTCCTTTCTTTAAAGAACTTATATCAAATATTTTTATAGATGCAAATCACTGTACTAGGTGCTCAGGACATATGAAGTTGAGATGAAGTGCCATAGTCCTAAATACAACTTGTAGAGTGGTGAAGGAAATATATAACAACAAAGATACAAAAGCAGAGGAGAGAAGCCCGAGGCCTGGCTGAGACTGGGGATGACCAGCTGCAATGTTCTAGATTAGTACTGAGGGGTCATATAAAATTTTATAAATCAGATGTAGAAGTATCATTGGTAAGCAAATCATCAAACAAATGAGTGAATGACCAACCACAAAACCCATTAAGCTCCAGGGATAGCAAATGGCCAATCAAAAATCTCAACAGCACAACTGATAACTTAACATTCAAATACTGCTCCTAGTTCACTTTCCTGAGATGGAATATGGGCTATTCAGTTCAACAGCAAACAAAAAGCTAGTGAGATTACATGAGGTAAAGCACTGTTTTCTGAGCCAACACACCATTTTGCATACAGGACTGGATGACACCTAGTCTGTGCTCTTCTACAGTCTTTTTTTGTTTGTTTGTTTTTTGTTTTTGTTTTGTTTTTTGAGGTAGGGTCTCGCTCTAGTCCAGGCTGACCTGGAACTCACTCTGTAGTCTCAGGGTGGCCTTGAACTCATGGCGATCCTCCTACCTCTGCCTCCCAAGTGCTGGGATTAAAGGCATGCGCCACCACGCCCGGCTGTCTTCTACAGTCTTTCTTTATCCATCTTGGATTTTGAATGACATTTGAAAAGTGTTTTAGTGCATATTGAGAAGAACTGAACTCACCTAAAAACAGTAAGAGTGGATCCCAATTACAGATGTATCTCCTATTGTGAATCACAAAATTAAAAACAGAAAGACACAGGCTGACCTCTTCCCTGTAAATCACATATTCTGTGGATGACACCTGACATACCCTCACCTCTAGCATCTTTTTCATGCCTGGATTTGCTTATTGCTTATGGTCTCTCTGAACATATTGACCCATAGACTGTTGAGCCCACATGTCTGGGAAGGAGTAAGCTGAAGTAGTCAACATCCCCAAGCCAGATATTCTAATATCAACCAGAATCTCTGGGGCCTTTAAAGTAACTGCTACCTGGAGTGTTAGCAGTAAAACTAAGAAAGCAATTTGGAATGAAAGGAAGCTTTCCCTTTCTATCCTTCATGCATATGTCCACTTCAATTAGGTGCCCATCTCATCAGGAAGGCAGGGTAGATAAAGAAAAATGGGGGCTGGAGAGATGGATCAGTGGTTAAAGGTGCTTGTTTGCAAAGCCTGAAGGCCCTAGTTTGATTCCCAAGTACTCATGAAAGCCAGATGCACACCTATACACAACTCTCTCTCTCTCTTTCTCTGTCTGTCTTTTCTTGCTCATAAATAAATATATAAATATATATATGAAAATTTAAAGAAAAGAAATTTAAAGAAAAGTGTAAGTGAAATGAGCAATTTGAGAAAAATTCTGTCTAAACAATGTTGTTTTGGAATTTACATATAACTGTTTGTTATTTTCACAAAAACATTTTATTTCCATTTTACAGGTGAAGAAACAAATGTTGAAAAGGTTCAAGCGAGAGTCCAGATTTGAATGGGCTCTGGTATTCTAATTAGGTAGCATGTGATGTTCCAATGGAATCAGGCTCTCTGAAGGTCACATTGCTCCCTATAGACATCATTCTTTTGAAAACATAACCAACTGTGTTAGCTTTCTGCCATTGTGATAAAATACTTGAAGTGATCAATTATGAGGTGAAAGGTTACTTTTGGCTCACAGTTTTAGAAGTTTCAGTACAGAGTCAGTTGGCTTATTGCTTTGGGGCCTATGGTGAAGCAATCCCTCATGATGGCAAATGTGTGGCAGAACACTTCACTGAGGGTGGCTGGGAGCCAGAAAGACACAGGAAGAGACTAAACTCCAACTATGCCCTTCAAGGACATATTCTCAGTGAACTCCTTTCCTACCACTAAGCCCCATCTCCTAAAGGCGCTATTACCTCCCAAGAGCACCACAGGCTGATAGCCAATCCTTTCACTTATGAGCCTTTGAGGAACATTTGAGCGCTAGCTATCAAAACAAGCTAACAGGAGTCTTGCCTTTGTGCTGTCAGATCCATTCCGATTCTGAGAAGCCCCAACTTGCAAGAGAGCTCATCTACAATGCCAAATGATGGATTGGAGAACACTGAAAACATTAGCTTCAGCTCCCAGGCTCCCAGGCCACCATGCCCTAAGTATGAGTCTGAGTGAGCACCTAGCTTGAACATATGATGAATGTGAGCTGCAATAGCATATTTTAAAGATCAGACCCACCTCTGCTGCTGTGCAAATCAGAAATGCCAGATAATTTTTCTATAGTCTTCCATGTTCATTGAGAATGAGTCCCCAGATGGCAGGCGACTGTTAACTCACTGTGACCTATATAAATGTCAAATGTAAAACTATTGCCCTAGTGAACATTCCCAAATAAATAACATCAGGAAGGATGAGATTCTGTTGTTATCAGTATTTACAGTTGATGTATTTTGACTCTTCCATTCTCAAGCAGGAACAGAAATACACTTGTCCCTCTGGGGAATTCAATTAGCAAGTGCAATGCAAGAAGTGGAGTCCCGCAAGAATCACTTAGATGAAGAATGATCATCCTTAAAAGTCAAGCTGGTGGAAAAAAAAAGTCAAGCTGGTGGCTGGGAGGAATTGCTTTGGGGCATTGTTTAGCCCACATTTGGAGAGTTTAATTTCTAGATTTGTGTTCTCAGGACCAGACTTATTCAGAAGGCAGTTAAGCTTCTCCAGTGTCACATCTGGAAAACCCTAAGCAGGAGCATGCTTTTCCATCAGAAAGTTGCTGATCTCAATGAATGGATGAATGAAAAAATATATATTCATATATATATATGATGTCATTTTTGTATGGGTCTTAGAGAGTCAATTTCTTCCTTATTTGAAATTCACAGAGGCTCTGCCTGCCAACTGCCAGAGAACTGCTTTCTACCATGATCTCTGTGTTTAGTGTATATACACACAATTTTTATATACATACACTCAAAAAGATATGTATGTATATATGACATAGATATCATTTTGGAACATATCAATGTGTCTAACACAACACAATTTAAATCTAGTTTTTCACAAGACAACTGGAAAAAAATCTTAGGTCAATCTGTTCACTGAACAAAAATCAGCTTTGGTTGTCTTGTTGACTCTGCCACATGATGATTCTGTTTGGGTTTTCCTCTTGCATTTCTGAAGACCAGGATGGTTCTAGAAGCACTCCCCAAAATTATGTTAATCTGACTTTTACCTCATGATTATGATTCTTGAGGTTCTTTGTATGTATATAAAAAGGTAAAATTTCTTCCAATTTAATTTGTTTTATGCTCCAATATTTTTAATCATTTTTTTCAACCAAAAATGGAAAAAAGAAAAGAAAAATTAAGCTTGAAAAAAGTACTTCTACAGCTTGGGAGGGTTCACCAAGAAGCAACCAAATAAGTTCAGAGAAGGTAGTCATGTAATTTACCTTTGGGGCTGGGAATTCTGGGAGTCAAGGCAGTAGTATGAATCATTCCACCAAGGCGACAGAGATTGGCCAAGGGTGTCCAGGATACCAAGTAGTAGGGTGCCCTTAGTCAAGATGACTTACAGACATCACAAACAGCTTATTTAAGCAAACAGTAGCAAGTGTTTATGAAATAAACGTTCATTTTAAGAAATCACTAGAGCAGGAAGGCATCAATACGTAGTAGAAAGAACTTTGGAATTTCATAGTACTTTGTTTTAATGCTGGCTCTTATTCCTAACTAGTAATATGACTTCAAGCCTCTAATTTCTTATTTGTAAAGAAAGAATAAAATTCCTTGAAAAACTGTTGTCAGAATTCAACAAGATAAAAAACATGAAGTGTCAAATACATTTCCTGCATAGAATAGATACATAATTTTTATTTCTATTTCTTAGTAATATGCAGGTCCCAGTGTTTCATCCCTTTTTATTCCTTGACTTTTATTCCTGTTAAATCAAAACCACTAAAAAGACTTTCAGAAGCTAATTTCCAACATAGCTTTTGTTCAGAATGACAGCTGACCAATTGCAACATGGTGACTGTATATTCTTATGAGTTTTTGTGTGAGATGGAAGTCTAATCCAGATGTCATTCTTATTCTCATGTCACCCTTGTTTTTACTTTTGAAAAATACATGAGGTTATACAAATGACATTTAAGCAGAGTGTCAAACCAGGGTCTAGGTTGAAAACAGAGGTGTCCATTCCTAATGAAACTTCCCAGTTCAAGAAACTGTCCAATGTGCAAATCATGAATATCACTATGCATCTATTAATAGGAGATATTTTCTGCTAGGCAGTGACTGGATAGTGTCACACATACACCTTTTATATACTGCAAATGGAAATGTTTTATAGCAAAAAGTCAATATGTACTATTTAGTTTAATATCAAAAAAGTTCTCAAAATGGCCTAGGAGTCCCATATTACAGATGACTCATCTTTATGCAAAGTTCTGGTTCCTCCAGCTCCTGTCTCCAAGTTCAAAGAACTAATGAGTAAATAGGTTGTGTGGAAGTCTTTCACAAGAGCAAATCTGCAAATGTTCTTTCTGAGTCACAATCTGAAATGACACCTACCATGGACAAATGTAAGAAAAATCTTAGTCCTGAGGTTCTTATTGCTAAAGTTGTACTGATGATCTTAACATACACTTGCTCCAGAATGAATCTTGGAATTAAAACTCCTTTATTTTCACTCAGTATGTGTTTATCCAACACCTGTTACACACCAGCATCATGGTAACAAGAAGAAACACTGAGATGAGGCATTCAGGAAGCTTAATCACTTAGGCAGAGGCACGAGGCTTGGAGTGGCTGATGAACTATGCATATTAAAGGTATCAAGGGAGCAGATGATGTGCAAGGGTGAGGGGAGCTGAGAGATTTGCCATATGGGAAGGACATGAGCACGATTTTCAAAAGTGTGCAAGAGTATCTCACAGATCTGCAGATCTTCCTGGCCATCACCGCTCTATTAGGAACCCTTGACACTCTACTTTGGAGATGTGCCCTTCACCTGACTATGTCTCACCCCTTCCTCTGCTCCCCTCCTCATCAGGCAACTGCCATTTTTCACCAGTGCTCAGGAATAGCCTCTCCCAAATGGTCTCTCTTCTGAGTGGTCCTCCTGTGCAGCCATAGCCTACAATCAATACATCTATGCTAACAACTGACACATAAGTTGTCTTCTGCTTTCAACTTCATATTTCACTTATCACATCCCACGTGACTGGCGCTCTTGCCTTCCCCACCCACCCACACCTCTCCACTCCAGAATCCTGCTGAGTTTAGTGGCACGTGCCTGTTTTAGGGGATTGGAGCTCTGGGAGGGATCAGATTTTGTAATGATATAGGACAGAGAGAGACTGAGCTCTGGGCTTAGAACTCACCAGGCCAGTGGCTCTCAAGCCCCGGGTCCTTATCCATATTAGCAATAGACTGAAAGAGTCCATTTTGGAGGATTTGTTAAAGTAGAGAGTAAAAACAGGAGGGAAGACAAAGCATTGAAGGCTCCCAAGACAAGAACCACTATGACTAGGAGGGGAGAGGGAAAGACCTGGCAAAAACCACTCTCACTCACAGGGAAATATCTCTTTTGCACATGTGGCTTAGGTCCATTTATACAAATTAGGCTTCCAATTAGAATGAGCCTCATTGCTAGGTTGAAGTATATAGGAAGGACCCCTATTGGTTGGTGGGCCAGTCCAGAAGGACTGATAATTCAGGAAGGGTTTGGCCACAGGAGCTACCGCCCTGAAAAGTTGAGAAAAAATCAGGAAGTTGCTACTGCTGCTGCTGTTTACAGCCATCATAGATAAGACTGAATCAGACAGGAGTTCTATTCCTACCAGTGTAGAGTGGCATCTGTGTTACTATGGGACAGTCCATAGCCAAATACCTATAATAAAAGCTACCTTGCTTCTAATCTATATCACCTGTAACCCCAACACTGGGAAGGATCACCAATATGAGGCTAGCCTGGGCTACATACAAAGACCCTATCTCAAGGCTGGAAGAATAACTCAGTTCCACATTTGCCTAGCAAGTCCAAGGCCCTGAGTTCCTTCCCCAATCCTGGGATAATAGAAAGGAAGTAAAGGGGAGAGGGAGGGAGGAAAGAAGGAAGAGAAGGAAGAGGAAGTAGGGAGGAATGGAAAAAGATAAGAAAGAACATTATCTTGATAGATGCCCCAAAGGTATCATATATAATTTACATTCTTGATTAATTACAAACATGATTCTTCTAAACCTGAAATATAAAACTAACACAGTGAATGATATGCATATTAAATAAAAGAGCCATAATTATATTTAAATAATAAAACACTATAGACAGTCTCATTAAAGTCTGGTTTAATAAATGCTGGATACTGGTTACCAGCATTATCATTAAATGGATATTGCACAAGAAAATATGAGTTCTAAATATTGAGAAGTATAAAACAATTGATATAATTTTTAGCTTCCATTTTTGATCACCTGGAAATTGTATAAGAACTATTTGCAAGTTGATGAGCATTAAAGATCTAACAATATCTAATATCTAATATCTAACAAAGTAGTTTTTATAGAATAAATATACATGCATTAATGGCTTTAACTGATATTAAAAACCACTATTATATGAATAGTAATCTCATTCATATATCATTACAGGTGTGTTTTATACCTAGGAAATAGTCACATAGAAAATGGGTAGGACTCATATGTAGTTCCTAGAACTATAAGAAAAACTGACAGATGATTTGAGAAACTGACAAAGGGTATGGAAGGAATTGTGGGGGGAGGGGAGGGTGGAAGGATTTATACACTAATCTAAACCAATAATGAACTGATGCCATAAAATCCTTATTTTCATATAGTAAGCTCTTGAGGAAGCCATGGGCACTGTCTGGTAAGAGAGGCCCTGAATAGGGTGGGAGGAAGCCTATCCTCAAGACAAATTGCCCTGGCTTGTAACTCCCTGTCCCAGTTATTGGTTACTCCATACACGGAACTATTGATCAAAGATACCTACGAGGTCCCCAAAACAAGATATGCTTATGTCAAAGTTCTTGAATACCCACCCTAGGCAAAAGTAAGACCCTATTGCTGAAGATACCACAGACTGTCATCACACAACACTGAGAGACCCTGCCTAATCCAGAAAGGTAACCAGCGCCCAGATGGTAGCATGTGTAGTGCTAGAAGGTGTTACATGAGCTGGAGGTTAAATTGGCCAATGATATTCAGAGCAGAGGCCACTGATATACAACACTGACTGATGTTACGAGAATGCAGAGGCCATTGCTCAATAAGGTAGAGACCAGTTCTCATCTGTGCAATAGTGGTGCTAAACCAAGGTGGGGAATCAACAGCTTGTTAATTGGCTAAGAGATCCTCTCGGTGGTAAGTAACCCTTAACTGGAACTGGGCTCCATGGTAAACCCATATGAGGACCAAGAACCCCCAATGACCAGAGATCTACAGAGAAGCTTCCCTTAGAATCTCACCAAATTAACATTTGTATCATTTGACCTATACTGATCTCACTCTCTGTTGGAGATTCTGTTTGTATGTTTCAGAAGACTGTGGACAACCCAATCCCACCAATAGGACCTGAGATGTTGCCTGGCACCCAGGCAGGAGATGAAGCACCACTAACATGATATAGAGCCCAAACGAAACCTGTGAGGAAGTGTCAAGATGAGCAAAATACCTATAGAAAGTTAGATTACTAGTGAAAGGAAAATGGAGACAGATAACCAACACAATCCAAAACAAAAATCCAAAGACTTAAGACCTCAACAGTAAAGCAGACCTAAACTCACCCACCATGACTCAGGGATCTGAGTGGAAGAGGGGGGCAGAAAGATTGTAAGAGTCATGGAGAGAAGAATACTCAGAGCCATCGCCCCCCTCAGCAACAACACACAAAGAAAAAACAAAACTGGCTACCTCCTGTATAATCCATAACCTCCTATTCCCATGGACTGGTCCAGCAAGCCCACTGAGGAGGGTCCCCAGCATGTTGGGGACAGGGAGGAGGGAAATGGGGGTACTATCATAAGACTTGCTCATACAATGTATCTAATTATTGACAATAAATATGGAAAAAAGAAAGGAAGAAAAAAAGAAAGAGAAAAAAGCGATCATGGGGCAGGCTCAGGAAAAGAGGGCTCTAATCTAAGAACTCTCAGTTTCTGACTTAAAGATGATGCAAAACATGGAGCAGATAAGAGAGACGGGGGAAGGAAGACCATGGCAGACATCCAGGGCACCATATCCATCCAGGCCATTGCACGCAAGGGTCTAGGTCTTGAGAGGAATGTATTAACCATCAGGAGACAAATGGAAGCAGGAGCTGAGGTGAAGCTACTCAAGGCAAGTGTGCAGAGTGAAAAGAGAGCAAAGGGCTCTCTGAGACCTGAAGCGGGGATTCAGCCTGTAGGTGGACAGACCCTGACAGACTTCAGTTTCCTACCCACTCACACACTTTATTCCATTGAGCAACCTGCTTTGGGCCTCAGCTTTCTCAGCTACCACACAGAGCCAATGATAATCCCCACACCTTAAGGCAGCTGGAAAATATCAGTTGCACATGACAGTCTGTACTTAGGACAGAAGAAGCATGAAATACACATCAACTATGAGTATTGTTATTTGTGATACTATGTCTCACAAAATGAACCAGATGGAGGCTTGATGGGAAAAAGGGTCACCAGCTTTAGAAAAGGAAAAGGGTTTCAGGAAAGACGTGAGGCGTCAACAGCATTGAAGCACTGAAGAACAACCAAACAAAATTTCAGAGATGCCAGTCCAACTTGCTAATGAAGGTTTCTGTTTACTCCACCGAAGGCTGTGCAAGGGAGGTGGTGTGCAAAACATCCCGAGGGAGAAGCCGGGATGGGGACAAACGGAAACGAGAAAGTTAAGGCTTAACTCCAGCTCAAGCTCTCTTTTGTTGTGTGATCTTGGGAAATTGTATGCCTTCACTGTTCCAATGCCCCCCTCTGTGAAATGGAAATATTCCAGTGCTAATGACAGTGTTAGCCAATCACATTAGTCCCTGGCAGGTGCGCGCTAATGTCGGCTGCCCTGTATTGCCTTTTCTCTTGTTCTTGATAGTTCAAATGCGGAGACGACCCTTCTACCATATTGGGTGGTATGTCTGAATTATTCAACGCAAATGGATTAATTGTGAAAAAGTAAAGAACAGACACGAGAAGGAATCATGTAATGATAATTTATTTTGCATATGCTGTCTAAATAATTGTGAAAATAATAAATCAGCCTTTTCTCTTCCCATATTACAGGTTTCTCCACTCACTGAGTATTTTCACACTATCTGACCCACCACCTCCACAATGTATTTTCCTCACATCATCATTAGTAAAAATGGAGGAATATCTCTTAGCCCTTACTTAAAACTAAGTCTTATTGAGTTCACACACCCAGTTTTATGCTTGGCCATAAATTCCATTTTGGAGAAGAATTCCCAAGTTTCTGGTTCCTGTAAATGACCATATTTCACATTTCTTCCTCAAATATATGCATTTTCTTAGTGCCAGCAAGGTCTCAGTGGCCTCCCTTTCATTCTCGGCATCCTGTTCTTGTATGTCCCAGGCCACAACTGAGGTGCTACATTTCTCTCCTCCGGAGCACAAACTCACTGCATTCCTGACAAGCCTCCCTCTGGGAACAGAAGAGCCTTTTAGTCCTCACCAGGTGAGAGCAGAGTTACCATGAACCAGAAGAAATGCCACAAAGGCTCCCCCTCTTGTTATTCTGCTATGTCTACCCTTTCCCTCCATGTCTATTTTCACGATCATAAATTCTGAGCTCGGGAGGATAATCTCAGCCAAAGTCTACATGTGCCGGATACCATAACGTAAGCTGCATATGCCGAGAGGAGCTGTTAAATGGAACTGGTGAATGAAAACACAGACAGCTCAATATTGAAGTCTCTGGATTTCCTCTCTTCTGCAAACCAAGGCCTCTCTCATCAATTCTAACTTTCTGACATGTTCATAAATAGCAGCTGTTTTGGCTATTAGATCCTGTTGAGCCATCCAAGACCAGGCTCAATGCCAGAGTCAGAGGCCAGGATCTGCAGCTCAAGAGAACCAACATCAAAGCCCATGGGTCCCTCCTTCCCCAGGGCCAGTCAGCAATGAAGACCAAAGGGTCCCGAAAATGGCTGCATTATCACTCTTCCCAGCCTCATCCTCACTGCCATCTCCACTCCAGCTCTGTACTCCTTCCACTGAGAAGTAGACCTAACTAATGGACATACTGGTTCTGAACTGGTTCCCCAAGGATGAATCTATCCACAAAATTAGTTTAAGAGCAACGAGCCTCCCTTTATCTAGGGAGGTAGAAACCCACAGGGTTTTCAGCCTTCCTGCCCACCCCACCTCCATAGGAAGGCACCCAAGTTCAAGGTGATGAAGATGCCAAGGCATCCAGACCTTGATACTCTCTGGGCACAGGAACACCCTCTGAACTGTTTGCACCCCTCCCCAGTCCTTAGCTATTGGCATATGCAGGGTGATGGTATGCTGTCAGTCCCTGTCTGCATGAGCCTTTCCACTTCAGCCCCATCCACCTTCTTTCCTTTGCCTTATGATGCTTGGAAGTTCTGCTATTTTCATTCCCTTCAGTGTTCTAGGAATTTCTGAAGAAATTACCCTTCTGGTCCTGTTACCTCTTTAGTTCCCTGCTGAGGAGACAGCGCCCAGGCACTCTGTGACCTGCTAACAACTATATTCTTGGAATCCTCTCCCATGTAGCCCCATAGTCAACTCTGTAGTAATTGCAAAATTGTACTCTAATTGGGTTAGCATTTCACTCAAGATGGTAAGAAGAATTATACTCCGAAAGGCCAAACGTGGCTCTCTCAGAGAGCTGGTGGTCTGGGTTCCTAGCATATCATTCTTGGGAATCCTCACTTGGCAGGCCATGCTCTCTTTACCAACACAATGTTTGAAATTGATTGTTTTATGTGAATATACATCTCTTCAGACAAAAGAACTGAAATATGTCTAATTCTCTGAGTCTAATGTTTCAGTTTGTATTGTTTAGGAACTGGCAATTCTGAGGATATACTCTATACAAATGCTAAAAAAAAGCAAAAAACGAAAATATAACTATAATAGTAATTTAAACTATTTCATTAAATATAAAACATAGATACTAATACATTAATATTTGCCTCAGGAATGGGTTATGGAAAGTCAGAAAGCCAGTGTGAATAAACAGAGAGGGAAAAATAGAGAGACATATGGATCCTGAATACCAGATTCAGGTCCCACAATGCAGGGAAGCTAAAAAGCTCCTCTGAGCCAGGCATGGTGGTGCACGCCTTTAATCCCAGCACTTGGGAGGAAGAGGTAGGAGGATCGCCGTGAGTTCAAGGCCACCCTGAGACTGAATTCCAGGTCAGCCTGGACTAGAGCGAGACCATACCTTGAACCCCCCCCCCCAAAAAAAAAGGCTCCTCTGGGGCCCTCACCAAGCACAGCCTCAGATATGGTACTCTATTACCAATACCTCAGAGCTCATAGAAAAAGTCCCATTATCACTTTAGCATAAAAAATTAGTCATCATTATGTACTTTCCTCTCTTGACTGCTCACATAACGCATTCTCCTTTGGCCAGATGATTCAGTGAGTCAATGATTAAAATCTCAATAAAACAGGAACACAAGAATCGAAAGAAAGCATAAGAATTTCACTACATAAATATAAAAAGACTAGAAACATTTTTCAAAAGGAAAATAAACATCACTTACAATTTCACGAGCTAGAGATACCTGCTCCTAAAACTAAAGAGTATGCTCTTACTCTTTCATTTCTGACAGTGTATTGATTTGTTTTCAAACCTAATGAACAAGTTTGGAATCATAGTTTAATTTTCTTCTTTTGCATGCTTAGCATTTTGTCATGTGCACTTTGCATTGTCATTCAGTATTTTTCCAGAGATGATGATTTGTAATGCAAACTTGGGATACTGTGCCTTTATAAAAGCTGTGTGCATTCAGGTTACTCACAGTGTTTGGCTATTATAAGTAACATTATAATCATATTGGGATGATCATCTTGCTTAGAGCTTTAATTGTCTTCATTTGAAAAATATCTTTATAATGAAAAACCTGTATGATTTTAAGCAATTTAATATGCATGTTGCCAAATGTTCCTCTAAAAATAATTTCACAATTGTCTACCAGCCAGTCCCTTTCAAAGACTGATTTGGTTAGCTAGAACCTCTCAGTAAATGAAAATACTTCCTGCTAGTTTTGAATCTATTTGATTGCTAGTTGAATGTAGTACCTATATAAATGATCTCAAAAGATACAAGGTCCTAACACTTGAAATGGGAATCTTACTTGCAAAACAGGTTTTTGAAGATGTGCTTGTTAAAGACCCTGAGATGGAGAGAGAAGGTTATCTGGGTGAGTACCAAGTCAGTCATAGGTGTCCTTCCATGAGAGAGGCAGAGGGACATTGGACACATGGAAGCAAAGGGAATATAGCCATACAGTCAGAGTTTAAGTCGTTGTGATCAGTAGCTAAGCGATGTCTTGGGACTGTCTCCAGAGCAGAGCAGATCCTCCTCCAAAGCCTCTAGAAGGAACACAGGCCCCACTACACCTTGATGTTGGCCCAATGAAACTGATCTTGAACTTCGACTTCAGAGTTGTGAGAGAATAAATGCCTGTTGTTTTAAGCATACAAACTGTAGTTCATTTGTTATATAACATCCCAACTTACTAGTTTTAGCCTATCTTCCGATGCTTATTGACTGCACATTTCTTCCTGGGTTGAAAATGTCTGCTTTTTCTGTTTCTTGCTCATTTTTCTTTTATGAAATTTATTTTATTGTGGATGTTTCAAGTGTATTTATAATTTTATACATGCACACTGCATTTATACATTTACAACTGTCAATCTACGTGGTATAATACTTATCCAATTTGTGATGAACTTTTCAATTTACTTGCTTAGATTAAATATATTTTAAATATTTTGTTTTAAAATTCTTCCATATGTTCCTCTATATATTACTTATTTTGCTTTTATTTGATGTTAGTTGCCTATCTATAATTTTTCTGAGTCAAAATTGTTTCATTTTAATTATCTTCTCATTATTATTCTGCAGTGCTGGAGATGGAAGCCAGGCTTTTGCTAGGCAAGCTTCCTACCCTTGAGCCCTTCCTACCCTCCATACCCTCACTCTTTATCTTTTCTACTCATCTAGAATTTCCTTTGGCAAAGGACATAAAGTAAATACCGATTTTCTCCAGTAGCTAGCCAATTGTTCTAGTGTTGTTTATTTATTAGCAATCTCTCATCATTGATTAATTATACACAATGGTTTGTTCCAGATACCTTCAGTTCCATCCCATTGACAATCCTGGCTAATTATACCAGCTCTATAAAATCTTTTAAAATTGAAAGATATGTCTCTAAATATTGCTCTTCATCTCTTCCAGAAACTTCAAGATGAATGTACTAATTACTTTATCTAGTTAAAAATAATTTGGGGGTCTAGAGATATGGCTTGGTGGTTAAAGGCACTTGTTTGCAAAGCCAGGTTTCAATTCCCCAGTATAATCTCATGTGTTGACATTTTCACCCAGGACAATGGGACATCCTTAATTTAGTAGGATATTGAACTAACTTAGGGAGAATTGTTTTCAAATACTAGATTTCATCACACATGTCTAGGTTTTACTTGCATTCATTGCTTAGTCCTCTGTGAATCTCAAGAAACTTCCAACACCTCTGTATTTGCTACTCTCTTGTGCAAAAACCACTATAAATATTTTGAATTTTCTAAGCCAAGTATTTTCATAGATCTCTCATCACTTCCATTTGTTGTTTTTTTTTCCCTTTGATTTCTGGAATAATTTCTGGGATTTGTCCTCATTTCTCCCGATGGGACTTTTTTGGCAGTATCCATTTTAGTGTTCACTGCTGCATTGAGATTTTAAACTATACTTACATTTTTCCTTTCATGATTTCATAATGTTACCTTTCTAAAATATTGCTCAAGATTCACATATGCAATATCTGCTTAAGTACCTCAGAGAATATACATTGGAAAAGTTCAGCATTTTCTCCATTTGTAACTGCATTTTGAGTTTTAGAGAAAGATCGTACTCTGATTACATTGAATGATTTTTTTTAAACTGCAAATTTTTGTGGCAATATTTTTCTCCATTTGTGCATTTTAAAAATGGGCTGTACATGCTTGTTAAGAGTTGAAGATAGGGCTGGAGAGATGGCTCAGTGGTTAAGGCACTCACCTCCAGTGCCTAAGGCCCCGGGTTCAATTCCCCAGGACCCACATAAGCCAGACCCACAAGGTGTGGCCCTGGTGCGCTCTCTCTCTCTCTCTCTCTCTCTCTCTCTCTCTCTCTCTCTCTCTCTCTCTCTCTCTCTCTCTCTCTCCTTGAAAATGAATAAATAAAATATTTTTAAAAATTTAAAAAAAGAGTTGAAGATAATGAAGTGTTAAGAGTTGACACAGTTCATATCATAGATGCTGTATTTTCCTACACAGACACACACAGACACACAGACACACACACACACACACACAC